>CM045769.1:117368285-117565433 GCA_025200525.1 Camellia lanceoleosa | reverse complement strand
ATATGATATAAAAAAATTAGTATGTTTGAAATGACTTTTTTCCTTTTACAAAAAATGTGTAAAAAGTAAAGAGAAAATGAATCTTTAACTTTAAGTATAAATTATTAGCTTTTTAACTTTTTTGGTAAATTTTTGACTTTTTAACTAAACAAGTCACTTGCCAAACGAGATAAAAGATAGGTGTTGATTGATGAGATATGAATAAGTATTGACATTGTCAATAATGTTTTTTAGTGAGATAAAAGATGAAATGAAATTTCAATAATTATTTTTTATGGTTAAATAGAGAATGATATATAATTTGAAGGATACTAACCTTCAAAGCGGAAAAAAGTTAGCAATGTGCACTCTTAAAATGTGTTGGGTGATGAAAATTATAAATTTTTCGTAATAGGAGTTACGATTTTTATGGTGAAAATTATGAATAATGACGCCATATCTCTAAAGTTATTTATTATTATTATTATTATTATTATTATTATTTTTGGCAGAAAAATTATACATTTTATAAGGTGCATCATTTTATTTTTTTTTTTAGTCTTCGCTTGGAAATAGCTAAAATAGTTTGGTTTTTTTAGCCTCGCTTAGTATTTATTTTGGCTTTTTTGACTTTGGGATAGAAAAGTCTAATAATTATGATTTAGATATAATATTTTATCTTATTGGCTTAGAGCATCTCCTCCAATGCACTAGGCATATAATACTTGTTAGTTAAAATGCCTAGTGTGATTTACTTTTTTCAATTCCAATGACTAGGCATATGACAAGATTTTTAGCTCAACTCATATTTACTAGCTACATGAAATGCCTTCAACGTTAGGCAAAATGTGTATTCAATCATTAGATCATTTCCCGCCATCTTTGTTATTGACGTGACATTCTATAAAAATTAATAGTATTTAGATAAATAGCTAAAAAAAGAGCATGGTTGAGAAAAACATAAAACAGCATTAGACAAAATAAAAATATATACTTTATAAGAATATTTAGACAGATAAAATGTCTACTACCATGGAGATGCTCTTATGGCTTTGTTTGGGAAGAAGTGGGTTGAGTTTGGAACTATTTTAATTACAAAAAGATAAAAATAAGATTCTAGTCTAATAAGACAAAACATCACATCCAACTCATAATCATTTACATTCTTTCTCTCACAAAAAGTCTTCCCAATTGAAACTTTTTAACTCTAGGCTAAAATAAACAAAAAGTTTCTAACCCATTTTCCAAACTAACCCTTCGTTTTTGATACTTTTTAACCAAAAAACCAAAACCAAAGTGCACATAATCTTTCCTCTAGTATTAGTTATTTTGTAAAATAGCAGATTAATACTGTGATCAAACAACTAATCCTCTCATGTTAGCTCAATTAGAAAAGATTGAAATCATACAATTTTACTAACAATGAAATGACAATCTATGTGTTAATTTTTTATCCGTTATAAATTCAATCAACTAAGACTTAACTTATTTATCATGTCATTTTAAATATATTATAAGACTTAAATTGTAAATTTTATCATTTCTCTCACCCAATCAAAACATCATTATAATGGATAAGGATTAGAAAACATCAGAATCCTCTTTTCTTAATTATGGCAAACAAATCACATTTTCTCACATCAACACTTTTGAAACCCTTTTCCTGTTAACCATATCCATGAAATGCAAAAATTATTATATGAATTACTCAATTTGTCTCAAAATAGTAGTTTCTTTTGAAAAATCAAAAAGTCAAATAATAATATGAATTTATTACTTTATCTTTCTTTTAAATTCATTAATAATACAAAATGTATAATTATGACAATTTATATTCCCTAACAAATAAAGTATCAAAGAGTGATTTTAAAAAATTAATATTTTAAAATATAATAATTTTACTATTAAAAAAAGTTAAATTTTCTAAAAAATTATTATTTTGAAATAAAAGGAAGAAAAATCGCGTGACTAATAATACTATTTTTATTTATCTATGATTTTACTATTAATTAAATATTTCGTCATTATAAAATTCTCAAAACACATAATTACACGAGATAAGAGGAGAGTTACTAATATCAAATGGGGTGGGACCCTCATGACTTTGCATGTGACCCCACACACTTACAAACATACCCCTATAAGGTAGGCCTGCCTGATCTGCATGCAAGCCACGTGTATTGTCTCTCATGATATTGCTGAGGAAAGTGTGTTTTTTTTGCTTTAATTATTGCAAGTGTCTACATTCTAACTAGTAAGGTCGAGTTTGGCTAAATTAAAAAGCCAGATTTATTTTATCTTTTTATTTTTTTAAGCTCACATTAATTAATATCTTTTTTTTTATTTTTTAAATATAATACAAGAAAAATTAAAAATACACTTATTTAATCTTTTCAAACTTGACCTAAATTGCACCAAAGAAAAAAAAAACGAAGGTCGTTTGGTTTGAGTGTCGACTCTTAAAATTTTTCAAATATTTTTGAAGATTTATAATTAAATATATAATTTAAAAATCATTCAAAATTTAATTTTAAAATTAATAATCAAACACATAATTCAAAATGATTTTCAAAACTCAAAACTAAAATTGTTTCCAAAACTCTTTTTCAATTGGGCAATCACATAATTAATCTGATTAATTATTCACTATTAATTATATTAATCAAAACCGATCTTGAGGTACAATTAATTTGTTAAAACTTTATCACACTTGTTTTTTAAGTAAATTATAAAACATATCCTGAAATTTAATTAAAATATGAATGGTCCATGTAATTTTAGAAATTACATTTCACTTCTGAGGTTTTTAATTTTATAATAAATCGCCATTTTATTAATAAATCATTAAGTCAATTAATAATTTTTAATGATATTAAAAACATGTTTTAATTAATAATTTAAGTAATTTTATTATTGTATATGAGAGTAATTATGATTTCAATTTTTAGTTAATTTCGTAAATAAAAAATTCGACAAGAAAATATTTGTAATTTTTTAAATCACAGGTGACAATCTATACTTTAAACAAACCTCAAAAGATGTATTTGCAATTTATATCTTGAGTCACTATAATATATTTTACGTATATTTTGAGTTACCATAATTTATAATTATATTAATATTTCGTTAATTATTTTCTGAATTTTATTTGCTTAAATTAAAACTCATGGATGTGCTTGTTTAAATTTTAATAATTATTTGACAATGATTTTGTAAACAATTATTTTTTTGTAAGTATCACCACGAGAGTCCCATGCCTTGGGGGTCTTAAATGAACCATGGGCCTGTGATTAGTCACCTTGGTCCTCTATTTGTCATAGATCTATTGATCTCTATTCTCGACCGCCACTGCGGACCTGCTCGTTTCTATACCGTATTATAGTTATTTATTTATATAATTTCGTATTTCGTCATTACTTTAAATAATTTGTTTATTCAAATTAAGTTATGTTAATATTTCACCTTAAATAGTCAGTCCATGGTTATTTGTGTCCCTATACTCTTGGCATAATATTCTTACCATGTCAGGTGGTTATAGTTGTTACCCTTTCGTGATGAGATGTAATGAAGATCTCAGAATCTCAAATAGTGGAACCCGCAAGATTTTGATATAGCTCATTATTTTGTTTTTCTTCCTTTCTCTCCTTTTGTTTTTTTCTAATAGTCTCGCCAACGAATAATAAAATACTAAAAGCTCTATGGATGTATTTTCTTTTAACAAAATAATAGAATGAAGTTAATTTTTCGCTTCATTATTTTCTTATTGCCACTCTCTCAAGATGCACCACTTAGTTGAAGATTAAGAATTAATTAGTAAGTCACAATTCCAAATTTTAAGCCCCCGTTGGGTCATGGCAAAAGTAGTATCAGAGCAATAGTTTTAACCTTCTATGTAGAATCTCACGTTTGTACGATGATTGATTTTGGTGATGTATAAATGTCTGTGGTTATCCTTAATAAGGCATTCTGGAATGAGCTTCGTTATGAATTTGGAGGAAATCTTGGCAAAGCGCTACGCCCCTGCTTCGCTCGAGGGATGGAGAGACTCTAAAGACATAGCCAGGCGACTACATCCAGGCCTTGCTGAATTGATAGGTCGGCCAATATATGTATAGGTCGATCCTAACGAGGTAGCATACTTATCGTGGAGGCAGAACCGTGCCTACATGCGCGAATGATATCTTGGACCTACCCGTACTCTACTTTGCCCTAGAATTTGATCGCCTCATTATATAGTTGGCCCTTTGCCCCCAAATTTTGTTAAGAGGAGGGGAAATGTTTACCCCGAAGATTACATATTCACCAACATCCCTAACCCTCTGGAAATTATTAATGGCCAGAATGTTGATTTTAGCAATGACTTAATATATGTTGAGATGCCTTGATAGATTGTCGATCGAGCATTTTGGGGATACATATAGCTCGCTCCCATTTACATAGTTCAAGCAACTTGGGTTTGTTTTATGGTACACTAGGATGGAATTTGAGCTTCTTATGCAACATTACTTTCCGTGGTTATTTGAGTCGCCAATCTAGATTTTGTAAAAAGAATTCTTTTTGTGAGCTATCCATGATCTGCTCGATCCTCTTTTGTTTTTATACCAAAGGGATTAGACACTAACATCACTTTTAACTTTTGGGATAAGGATGTAATGCCAATACTATATTAGTATAAATAGTCAAGCTAGAATTTTATATGTATGATGCGTTATAATGCTTTATAAATGTGATGCCATGTTTATTAAATTATTTCTACTAAGTTTACCTTGTAGTAATGGCCAATGATAGTAATGGAACCAGGTCATCTATCGCTGAACCGAGTCAATAGAAAGAATCATGGAAAGAGCGACACAAATTTTTTTAGGCCTCCGCAAACCAACATAAACAATGGAATGTCGTAATGATGAGAAGAGTCGTTACCATAAAGCAATTCCGTGATCTCAAATCCACTATATTTACCGACCATCCAAACCCAATGGTAGCAGCTTGCTTTGGTTAAAGATATGGAAAAGATTTTTACACCTTACCCTACATCGAAGACGTAAAGGCAACTTTCGCCACTTTCACTTTCAAAGATAATGCGAGGAATGGTGGCTTGCCTTAGAAAAGAAGAAATCATGACTTGGAAGATTCTTGGAAGTATTTTATGAAAACACTTCCCAGGATTTGCTACGGAACAAAAGGCGTTAGAATTCATACATCTAAAGTAAGGAACAATGACGGTGTTCGAATATGAGAGCAAGTTCACATAACTTGCTCGATTTCCTACATATATCATCCCCAATCAAGCTCTAAAAAGCAAGAAATTTTGAAGCAGATTAGATGTCAAATCAAAGATAGACTTGAGGTTTTGAAACTACCAACCTATGCGTATGGTAGATCGAGCGACATTGTGGAAAAAGCTATTAAAACCTCGGCTCGAGGAACCAAACCAAAAAATTGATTTTGGAAAAAGACAAGAAGATCCTGTTGCGCCTAAGAGGGTAAATATGGGCACAACCAGCCTGTAATCAAGGTCCTACTAACCCCCAAGGTGGCACTATTCCAACTTGTCGCATTTGTGGGAAGGCTCATTGGGGACAATGCCATCGAGACACGGAGCATACTTTAAATGTGGTCAAGTTGGCCACCTGCTAAGGAATTGTCCAAAGCTCACCAATCCTACAACCCTCTCCAACCAATCGTAAAACCCACAGACTGAAGAGTGAGGAAAGACCAAAAGGCCAAAGAAAGGCTTTTTGCCTTGGTACTTGGAAAATCGGTTATCGAGAACGCTGTGTTAGGTACACTTTCTGCTTGTGGTCATTTAGCTCATGTTCTCATTGACTTTGGTTCAACTCATTCTTTTGTTGCATCATACTTTGCTTCCAAATTAGCATCAATACCAACCCTTAGGATCTATATTGTTTGTGTCTTTTCCTTTTGGTAGTTCTCGCCATTGGTAATCGATGTATATAAATCTTGTACTATATCCTTAAAAAGTGAAACCTTATACGTAGACTTGATTCCCCTCCGCATTGTTCAATTTGATATGATCTTAGGAATGGATTGGCTGGCTGCCAATCACACTTCTATTGATTGCAAAGCCAAAAAGTCTCCTCTAGCTACCAAACTAACTCGAGCTTGTCTTTGATGGAATCGAATTTCCACCCTCCCCGCCTTATATCCTCTCTAATGTGCCAACGACTTCTAAGAAATGGTTGTTATAGTTATATTTATTATGTGATTAATACACAAAAAGAAGCCTTCACAATTGATGGAATCCCCGTGGTTAAAGAATTCTCAGATGTCTTTCCTAAAGATTTATTCGGCACTCGATTGATCGAAATTGAATTTACCATTGAAACTCAGCCTGCACTCCAACCAATATCAAAACCCTCATCGCATGTCAATAATCTAATTGAAAGAATTGAAGACTCAACTCTAGGAAATCCTCGACAAAGGTTTTATTCAACCTAGTACTTCACCCTAGGGAGCTCCAAAGATTATTCATAAATAAAAGGATAGCACAATGAGGTTATGCATTGATTACTGGAGATGAACAAAGTCACTATCAAGAATTCCAGACTTCTATCACTTAATCAATGACTTGTTTCATTAACTTCAAGGCAACCAAGTGTTCTCGAAAATAAAAGTCAAAACAGAAGCATCGAAAAGATTGCCTTCAAAACCCGCTATTTAGCCTCTATAAGTTTCTTGTCATGTCATTTGGTGTCACAATTGCTCCAAATGACCTTTATGGACCTCATGAATCGGGTGTTCAAACCCTATCTTGATGAGTTCATCTTTATCTTTATTGATTTACATCCTCATATACTCCAAGTCACCAGAGGATCATGAAAGACTTCATGGAAGGGTTTTACAAACACTACATAATCACAAACTTTATGCCAAGTTGAAGAAATACGTAATTCTAGATCACTAATGTACACTTCCTCACCACGCCACTAACAAGGATGGCATCTTAGTCGATCCCCAAAAGTTATAGCAATCGTGGCTTGGCCACCACCTACTAATGTGTTAGAAATCAAGTTTCGGTCTAGTTAGTTATTATCGATGCTTCATTCAAGATTTCTTGAAGATAGCATCACCCTTAACTCAACTAATTTAGAAGAATGTACCCTTTGAATGGACAGACAAACAAAAATGTTACTTTCAAGAGTTAAAAAGCAGACTTATATCAGCTCCAATACTAGCACTTCCTGCAGGAACAGATGGGTTTGTCATTTATAGTGATGCCTTATAGAATGGTTTGGGTTGCATTCTTATGCAAAATGGAAAAGTCATTGCTTATGCCTCACGACAACTAAAGACTCATGAAAAGAACTACCTAACTCATGATCTAGAGTTCACCACAATGATTTTCGTCCTCAAGATCTAGCTCCATTATCTTTACAGTGCAACCTGCGAGATTTACACTGATCACTAAAGTTTTAAATATCTGTTTACACATAAGGAACTGAATATAAGGCAATGATGGTGGCTAGAATATATGAAAGACTACGATATAGATATCCATCACCATCTAGGTAAAGTTAACGGTGGCCGACGACCGAGAAAAGATGGCCAGAAGTTTGGTGTGCACTCTAGTTTCCCGCCAGATCAATGGTTTGTTTGCCAATATAACCGTGGAACCCACTCTAATTGAAGAAATGAAAGCACACCAATATGAAGATAAACTTTAAAGGAAAATTACAAGGAGCAAAGAAGTACGCCGATCCTAACTTCACTATAAGCAATGGGATGCTAAAATTTCAAAATTGAATTTATGACTGACCTTCCGTAACTCAAAAAGAAGATATTGGTATAAACTCATACATTGCTCGAGGTTTGCAAATTCAATTCCGCCAATACGTAAGATGTATCATAATCTAAGGGAACACCATCGTGGATAGGAATGAAAAAGACATAGTAAGTCAGATTTTAAATGCCTACATTGTCGCCAGATAAAGCGTAACGTTAGAGATCGACAGAGATGTCGCAACCACTCCCTATTCTTGAATGAAAATGGAGCACATTACTATGGACTTCGTGGTCTGCTACCACAAATGGCCAAGAATGATGCAATATAGGTTATAGTAAACCGATTGACAAAGTCACAAGATTTTCTATCAATCAAAATCACGTACACCCTTAATAAGTTCGCTACTTTTATACGCCAAGAAAATCATTCATTTGCATGGCACCCCACTTTCAATCATGTCCGATTGAGACCCTCGCTTCAGGTCTCACTTTTGGAACAAATTGTAAGAGGCTTTAGGGACTACACTAAAGTTTAACACTACTTATCACCCAAAAACTAATAAGCAATCAAAAGAAAATCCATACTATGGAAGATACGCTACATGTATGCATGTTGGACCTCAAAGGTAATCGAGATGAGCATCTACCTTGGTGGCATTCACTTATAACAACAGCTACCAAGCAAACATTGGAATGGCACCGCATTTAAGCAATCAGATTGAAGGAGATGTCGATCACCTCTGTGTTAGACGGAAGTTGGAGACATGAAATTGTTAGCCCCAAAATCGTGCCAATTATAAGTGATAAAATTTAACTAATCTAACAGTGAATTTGCACTGCCCAGAGTCGCTAGAAAAGATATGCAGATACACGAAGATGAGAATTGGAATTCCAAGTAGGAGATCATGTTTTTCTAAAGATCTCACCAACAATAGGGGTTATCCGATTTGGAAAACGAGGAAAGTTAAACTCACATTACATCGGGCCATTTGAGATATTAGAAAGGATTGGTCCTGTGGTATATCGCCTTGCACTACCACCTGAATTGTCCAATGTCCACAATGTGTTTCACTTTTCAATACTTCGACGATATCTTCGAGATCCAGAGCATGTTGTTGATTATGAAGATCTGGAAGTTCAAGAAGATCTCTCTTATGAAGAACAACCAGTATAGATTCTCAATCGTCGTGATCAAGTTCTTCGAAACAAGACCATACCTCTGGTAAAAGTCTTATGGCAGAATCATCGTGTTGAAGAAGCTACATGGGAAATGGAGAATCAGATGTGGGCCTTATATCCACACCTTTTCGAAAACTAAGGCACGACAAGTTTGAGGATAAACTTTTATTTAGGAAGAGAGAAATGTGACACCCTGAATATTTAATCAATATCACAACCAATCGTGATAACCATAATAGTGATAGTAATAGTAAAATTTAATAAATAATTTTACGATGGTATGTGATAAAATGTATTTTAATTTCAAATTAGGAGTTATTTTGCAATTATTTTATTAATTGGGGTTAATGTAAAATTAAGGCAATAATTGTTGTAGATAAGCCTTTAAAAAAAAATGTAATTATTTTGGATATTTGGGCCAAGGTGTAAGTAGGCATGAACTCTAAGCTAATCTCCTGCTTGCTTGGAAGATAAGCTTGCTTGGGGATAAGGTTTAGCAGGTTTAGCTCCTAGGACAATAGACCTAGAAAATGCGGTAGAGGTTTACAGCTGCAATGTGTATCTCGGATCTATGCATCTTTAGTATAAATAGGAGCATAAAAGCATAGTGTAACCATCTAAAAGGGTGCTTCAAGTAAGTCAGTAAAAAGGGGGAATTTCGATAACGTAAAGAATTAATATTAAGATGAGTTATATTATACCTTGAGTCACCATAATATATTTTATGTATATTTTGAGTTACCGTAATTTTTTTTACACAAATTGTGTTTTATAAACTATATTAATATTTCGCTCACATTGATTATTTTCGAACTCTAGTTGCTTAAATTAAAACACATCGATATATTTGTTTAAATTTTAATAATTTGTAGACCGACTTTCTTCAAGGCCCCCTTTCGAGAGGCTAATTGGTCTTACTACGCTCGACTCTTGTCACTGTTTTAAATCTAATCTCACAAAGTGGAATGTGAGATTGATAAACACCAAAGAGTCCAATCCAAAGAAATCATTTTGGAAAATCGATTTTGAATCAAATAATGCCAAAATTGACTACTTTGCCATGTGAAGTCGCCACCTAAATATTTTATTTTTGTAAAATTTATTTAAACCCCGACTCATGCTAAAGGCCACGGTCCGCTATCACCAAAGTTAAGCCGGCTCAGAACTTGGGTACGAGAGGAATGTCCCAAATGAGCACTGCTCACCCGATCAAAGATCGGCATCTACTAAGCATGATATGTTGTTTTATAAACCTCATGTGTTCTTATCCGGTTATTAGCCTAACTTTACTATGTGACGCACACATACAAGTATAGACTAAATCGCGAGACTTAGAACAAATCAACTCATGTTTGTTTTCAAAAATAGTTTGAAAGTGCTACTCGCAAGTAGGCTAAAGCGCGGATTTGCCACCCGCAAGTGGGCTTAAAACATGATGATTTGCCACTTCGCAAAGTGGGCTTAAAACTCACAATTATCAATTTGTCCCAATTTAGGCAATCAAGCCTTCACCCACAGGCATTCATGCAGTTAATCGCTTAAACAACTAGCCTCATGGCAAGCATGCTATCATGGTAACACTCACATTCATGCAAGTATGCTAAAGCGTAACACTTACAAAGGTACTCGAGTTAAAACAAAAGCTAATTAGAAACAATGCATGATTCTAATTATGTTAAGATGCCTAATGCAACACATGCAATAATGCAACTAAATAGGCTCGGCTATCTAAGGTGGCATATAAATGCAACAATTGATACACGAATCAAATAGATATTGAAATACGATGCGCTTTTGAATGATGCTACGAGCTCGCCTTTATGTAAAACAAATGAATGATGCAAACATGCAAAGCATAAGGTATGCTAATCAAAACGCGTCCTAAAACTAACCATCGTAAGCGTTAAGTAAAAGGAGAAATAAGGGTTGGAAGACATGCACACACATATGCACGCTTATTACAACATTATGCCCTCTCGAGGAAGGGTCCAATAAATGAGCTAAGCTAATCTAAGTTAAGCTAACTAATTAATCTAATTAAACTAATTAGACTAATTATTACAAACCAATCGAATAACTAGCAAACTATTTACTAATTATTACAAAACAATAAAGAAATAGCTAAACTAAGTTACTTAATTATTACAACACTTAATCAATTAGGAACTAATTAATCAAATTACAAAACCAATGTTAACTAACAAGGAAAGCATTAAATTACACTTCTTTATCTCTACTGTAAACTTGAACATGCATGCATTCGGTTTCCGCCAAAAAGCCCACCGCTTTGTTTTGAGAGGCTCGCTTGGTGGTGTCTCCAAGAACATTCTTCTCCACCTTACTAAACCAATGCTAAGGAATGCACCAAAGGTATGCCGCCATAGAGCTATCGCGGCCACCGCCGCCAAAGATGTGTACCATCGCCAAGGATGAAGCTATGTCACCATCACAGTTAACGCTGCCATCGTGTGTTGTATCACCATTCTGCAACAGAGCTCAAACTAGAGGAAATGGGAGGTCTCCTAAGGGTATGTTTGTACTATGCCCGCCCTTATCATCTCAAAACATCAAAGGAGTTGCATTATTGATACAAAACTATCAATCACATTTTAATGCATGATGGCCAAAGATCCAACTTTGTACACATTCAATAAATGCACAAACACAAGACTCTAGAACCACCACCCTATCATGCATGATCAAGAGCAATGGAGACAAAGGAGATTGGCTCATTTTCATCACTTTGAGTATGAAATGGACCAATCTACCTTGTGTTCAATATAACGCTCGATTGAACACAATGCAATGCAAACAACAATGCTTATCTTGGCATGTTTTACTTGATTCAATTCTTGTTTACACATTTTAAGTTACCAAACCATTCGTTAATTGATTTGTCCAAATGTGAAAGTCCTCTAACGAGAGAGAGGTCAATCGAAAGATGACTTAAGACATGAGAGAGACCATAGGAGGAACCCTCAAAAGAAGGTTAAAGCCATTTAAGCACGAGCCTCAATCTCAAGCTTAAACAAAACTTTAGAACTAACCAACCCTCAAAACAAATAGAAAAATGAAGAAATGAGGAGGTGATGTAATTTCAAAGGTTTAAACGGCATGAAATATAAGACTCTAACATGCAAACAACTCATGTACAACATGTTAGGAGAAGCATTAAAACTAGTGAAGTGCTTTACACTAGAACCATGCAATATCAAACTCGAATGGCCAAACCAACTTTGGACAGAGCTTAAACAAGCCAAAACAGAGGCTAAAATATGCTGAAATTGAAGCATGAAAAGCAGGAAAAACATGCTCATATATTGGCTTATAAACAAGGCTCAAAACACAACTCCCACAAGTAATGAAAAAGTGGAATATGTGAGAGTGTAACAAGGCTACATGCACTGAAATCATGTGTGAAATGATGCTATGACATGCAAACAACTCAAGCAAAGCATGTTAGGGGCCTTAAATCTCAAAGCTAGTAAGAGCCTTTGTGCTATAGCCATGCATAACAAGTCTCATATGACCAAGACCACTCAAAACAGAGTTAAAGCATGCTAAATCAATGGCAAAAACATGCTGGAATCAAACTAACACAAGCTAGAATGATAGGCTAAATCATCAAGTATGCTTGGCTAGTAAGCATGATTGTACTACAAGTACCAAAAGCAAGCAACAAGTGACCTAACCAGCCAAAAACGGAGTTGAAGCATGTTAAAACAAAGCCAAAAACATGCTTGAACTAAGCTACAAAATGGTAGAAAAACATGCTCACATAGTAGGCCATCTATACATACAAACAAGATACAAGGAGGGAGGGTTACCCCCTCCTATTTTGGGCCTCAAAACCAACTTTCTACCACTGAAATTCCTCTGAGTTTCAGTGGTTAAAAGGCCAAGGAAAGGGTGTTCCAAAAGCTTAGAAAGATGCCTCAAAAGGCTTTACAAGGCAAAGAGCAAAGGGAAGGAACTACCCCCTAACCAAACAAGGCTCAAACCAACATTTTAAGACCTTAAAAATAGAACTTTTTAGAGACTAAAACTAGCTTCAAAGTAGCATACAAAGGTGGCCAAGCAATGAACTAAAACAAAGCTTAAAAGAGTGAAATTCTTACCCTTGAAGTATAGTACTAAACAAAGAAGAAAAATTACCAAACTTATGAGCCAAAACCACTCCAAGGAGCTCAAACAAGGTCTCCAAGAACCTCAACTCTAAGGTGAAGGTGTTTGGCTAAGGGTGCTAGTGCAAATATGTAGAGAAAGCTCACTTTCACACAAAATATATATATATATATATAGAGAATTCTTGCTCAGCTTAAACTTTGTAACCCTTTGCATGCATATAGATGAGCTCTATATATAGAAGATACAAAAGCCTCTTGTAAAGATCCAACCATCCATGTGCAAGCAGATGGGCTCATCTGTGCAAACAGCTATCAAAATATCTACAAAAATATCTATTGATGCATTGGTGGCCAGCCGGCCATCAGTGGTGGCCGGCAAGGCCTCATTGATGGCCGGCAGGGCACATCAATGGCCGACAGAAGAAAGTCTATGGCTGGAAACCCTCAGTGATGCCGGCTGTAGACACCCCATTTTTGACTGCCCGCAAGACTTGGGCGCTACTGATGGTTTACTTGTTGGAGAAAGGTGTACAAAGGCATGTGTTCGCTTTCTTCGACAAGGAGAGGCAAATCTCAACTTCATCCCCCATTGTGGGCCAAAATTATTTTTGATGGTTTTTATACCTTAAACCCCTCTCTTTCAAAAACATTTTGAAATTAAATTCTACGATGTTCCGACAAGATTTCGGTAAATGTTGCGCTTTTCGGTAAACCGAGCAAGGACAAAAGGGGAGATGAATGAAAGAGAGATGAAATCTTTGAAAAATCTTTCAAAACATCTTACTTAGGGGTTTGAAGTTGAAGAAAAGAGGAGAAGAGGGGAGAAAACTAGTTTGGGAGTGGTTCAGCATGAATCCGGGAAGGAGAAAAGTCTGTGCGGCTTCCCCGAAACGAGCGTAACTCTTTGTACAAAAGGAATTAAAATATGGGGCCACCACCATTGGAAACCTTACTTCCGGGGCTTCATTTTGCACTCAAGAATCTCCTAAGTCCAAATCCGGGGGGAGGAGATATGGTTGGTTGAAGTCCGGTTGGACCGAATCTGCGCGGCTTTACGGAAACTGGCATAACTTTTTCCACAGAAGGAATTTTAATGCAAGGTTTGCGCCATTGAAAGATAACTTCCGGGGCTTCAATCTGACTTCCACCAGAACTTTTTGACCTTACTGGCTGCCTACCGGCATTTAAAGAGTGCCGACCGGCACAAAAGATTGCCGGCCGGCCAAAAGTGCCCAGAACTCAGATTTTTGACAGATATTTATCAATACACTGTGGAAGATATTTTCAATTGGGATATTTTGACCAAAAGCTCTTCTTTTGACATATATAGGCCATATATCTCATATGGCTTGAGGTTAGAACAAAAAGCAAGTTTTTGGGAGCCTCTCACTCTAAGAAATCCTCTCTCTACACTTCCAACTTCCAAACCTCTCAAATCCTTGGCCATTTCTTCACCAATCCATAGCACCACCACCACTACTCCATCACAGCAGCTTGGAGCAATTTTTCAGAGGCAAAAGGTGTTGCAACTCAAGCCAAGAAGCAACAAAAGGGTAGTCTTCAAGGGTAAGATCATTTTCCTCTTTTATAGCACATTCTTGTCACATTTTTCTACCCTATTTTCTTACTATTTTGAGCTGCCACCAGAATTCAAAAGTTCATTATTTTGAGCCATATTTCATGTTTGTTTAAGGTCTCATCCCTGTTTGAGTCCTGCATTTGGTACTTGCTTCAATACCATCTTGTATGCCATAATCTTGCATAGTATTTCTAGCCTATGTGTGATCTGTTTTTGAGCATAATGTAAACTTTAAAGAGAAAGCTTGGAGCCCTTCTTCAACATTGAAGAAGGGCTCAACCTTGTTTGGGACCCCATGTATGACTTGCTTCATTACCCCTCTTGGTCCCCATTTTGCATGTCTTTTATCCTACCATGCTTCTGTTTTTGGGTCTTCTACAGGCCTGAAAAGGGTCTTAGTTTGACCCTCTACATGACTCATGAAGGGTATTTGCCTGTTTGGTGCATCCTTTTGGTACTTCATGTTATACCCCTTTGTAGGCCTTAATCTTGCATTGCATTTTGAGCATGTGTGTATATTGATTTGGGGGCTGTCATCTACTATGAGTAGTCATATTTTTAGTCCCTCTTCAGTGTTGTAGAAGGGTGTTTTTCCATTTGGGCTTTTCTATATACCACTTGCTTCATAGCCTCCCTTGTGGAGCCATTTTGTATGTCATGTTAGCCCCATTTGTGATTGCTGTTTGCCCATGTTTTGTACTGTAAAAATGTGAGTTATGGGGCTGTATTACTTCCTTTTTCATGTCATGTATCAATTATGCATGTTTGGTGTAGCTATAGGCCATTTCGGTGCCAAAATTCATGTTTCGGATCATTCCATGCATCGGTACACTTTGGCCATGTTTCGGACTGTTTTGCCCCACATTTCAGTGCTGAAATTCATTTGCATATTTGCATATCATATTTCCATGCCATTGCATTCCAGACGCCATTGCCTCGGTTTATGCGTCTGCAGTAACGATTTCGAGGCACTTCACTTTTATCCAATGGCCTCCTATGTGAGTGTGGCAGAGGCCCACTTGTGTTGGTGTAAGTCCATGTTGCATTGTGTATGCCATGTTTTAATGCGCAGTATGTTATGTTGTTAGCATTGTGTATGCTATGTAGTTGCATTGCATGTTCAGATGTTAGCTTGCATGCTTAGGTTGCATGTGCATTGTTGTGCATTGCCTTGCCTCTTGATCAATCATGATTGAGGTTGGGTCCCTTGTATGTTTGGTGTGCATTACATTTGATATTAAATGCACACTTGACTCTTGGCCATCATGCATGGAAATGCGCTGACAGGCCCGAGAATCGAGGCGCATGCCCTTTGAGTCAATAACATGATAAGGGTGTGTATAGTGCATAAATGGCTTGAATTACATTGCCATGCATGTTGCTGTCCTTCTTCATTGTGAGTTGCGTGTTTTGCAGTATTTGTGCCGATCGGCAACAATTGGCAGCCGATGGATGAGTCTAGTGCCGGTGGCCTCCTCCTTCAGCCGGTGGTGTCCTACCCCAGCCGGTGGTGATCTCCAGTACCCAAGGAAGTATCCCTGAGACTTTGGCAGTCTTTAGGGGAGGATAGAAGGGGAAACAGAGGCAAATCATGCATGGCAGTGCGATTCCGAGCGAGTCCCAGGCACGCGATGCATCCGCCCTCATCCCGAGGCGATTTATCGCTTAATTAGATTAATTATTTTATTTAATTAATTTAGTTGATTTGTAATATTTTAATTAGCTTGCGTAGTTAATTAATTTGTATATTCTTTCGGTCCCTCCGAGCGAGGGCAAAGTTGTAATAAGGGTGTGTGAGTGGGTGTATGTCTTCCAATCCCCATTTCTTTCTCCCTTTTATTTACCCGCTTATGTTGGTAGATTAGGGCACATTCAAATTAGCATACCTTATGCAATGCATGTGTGCATTCATGCATTTGTTTACATGCACCTGCTCGTGTGACATCATACAAACTGCATTGCAACTTTCAATTCCAAATTGAATACGTACGTCACAAGATTTCACATGCCATGTTTAGGGTTAGCCGAGCCTATTCTAAATTGCATCCTTGCTTGTGTTGCATTAGCCACTTAACATGAACTAGGACATGCATGTTTGCTAACTAGTTTCTTGTTTTGGCACGGAGTACGATGTAAGTATTTACGCTTTAGCATACCACATGCGTGTGAATGTTGCCATGACAGTATGCTTGCCATGCGGCTAAATGCTTACATGATGAACTGTTTGAATGCCTGTGGGTGGAGGTTGGATTGCTTGAGTTGGAAAGACTCATTGAAATCTGTGTTTTAGCCTACTTGCGAGTAGCAAATTCCGAAGCATTTTTAAAACGAACGGATATGCAATGTTTATTTCCAAGTTAGGCAATCTAGTCTATACTTTCGTGTTGTGCGCATCACATAGTAATTCTAGGTCAATAACCGGAGTAAGAACGCATAAAGTTTTCAAAAACGGATATCACGGTTAGTAGAGGCCGGTCTTCGGACCGGGCGAAAGGGGGTGCTCATAGCTGACCTTCCCGATCGTATCCAAGCTCCCGAGCCAAGACCACTTTGGTAATGACGACATGTATGGCCTTCGCACTAAGTCGTGGTTTCCTAAATTTCCCATTTTAAAATATTTAGGTGGCGACTCAGAATCCGCAAAGATCCATGTTTGGCACTACTTTTCAAAAATCTGCTTTCTCAAACGATTTGCGGATTTGGACTCTTTGGTTTAGATTTAGAACCGACACAAAATCGAAGTCCGAATCTTAGCACCGGTTTCATGGGCGCGTCTACACCGGCCATCAAGAACATCACTATGCAAAGACCAACACGTGGTCCAAATATGAGATAGAATGGAAACAGGGTTTGGAAAGATCAAACTTGGAGCGTTCCGTCGTGGAATTCGAGCGCTCGACGAGCAATCAAACTTGTCACTGGATGTACCTGCAAGGACATCCAAGTTTTAAGGACGGTCAAAAATAGGGTGTCTACAGTTGCCTCTCTTTAACAGAACTCGAAAGTTATGAAATGAAGGGAGTGAATGTCAAAGCTCAGAGATGACCCATTTTTGACAAGGCCGCAAAACTTAGACAGATACTCAAGATAACAATATAGATGCACCCGCAGGCCTGGGCAAAATGCAAATGATATGCATGATGCTGAACATAACTTATGATCTTGCAATGAGGGCTGTAATGAAACATCTAGATGCAAATGTTATGCAAAGAAATGCTACAGCAAACTTGTACATAAGCAAGTTAACATAAACCAAACTACATCTCATGCAGAAAGGATGTAAGAAAATTATGTAATCTTAACTACGCCTCACGCAGAAAAGGCAAAGAACAACACGACTATCGGGTGCACCCGAGGCGTGAAACAAGATCCCAACGCGTGGCACACGCAAGGAGAAAAATAGTGCTAATAAGTGAAACACATCCAACTGTTATGCAATCAAAACAAAGAGTGGTATAAGCATCAAAACCGCCCGCATACATTTAACCCAAAGCATCCTAACGTACACATGCAAATGGAAAAGGAGCAAGGTAAACACCGGAAGGTGGTATAAACATTAGAACACGTTCCAAAGTTTCTAACCAAAACAGAGAGGTAAAAGTGTCGAAACTCGTTCCAAACGCTTCTAACCAGAGGGGTGTTATAAACATCAGGCCTGCAACCCAATGCTTCTAACCAAAGGAGTGGTATAAGCGTCGGATACACGATCCCAAACGCTTCTAACCGGGAGGGTGGTATAAACATCGGGCACACGACCCAAGTGTTTCTAACCCAGGGAGCATAGACATCAGGCACACAACCCAATGTCTCTAACCAAAACAGGGAGGTATAAGCATTGGGCACATGGTCCAAACGCTTCTAACCAAAGGAAATGTATAAACACCGGGCATACCTAAGTGTTTCTAACCAACGAGGTGTGGTGTAAGCATCGGGTGTACTTGAATGCTTCTAACCAAAACAAGGTGTTCAAAGGACAGGAATGATCTTACCCGGAATCCCTCTGAATGAACTGTACACACAATATCGTCTGATTATATCAGCTTCAAATGAACCATACATACAATATCGTGCCTACACAAGGAAGAAACTTTACAGGTACAATGCAATATAAATGCATATTTCATGCAGATGAATGACCGTAATCCACAATGGTAGAGGCATGCTCCATGCACAACATGCAAGAAATGAAATAGAAGCATATTTTATGTAAAATGATCAATGACACATACTCAATGCAACATACATATTCCATGCAAACATGATAATGCATGTTCTATGCAACAATTCAATGCATGCTCCATGCAATGATAAAAGCAATGTACATTCTATGCAACGACAAAAGTGAGTGTGCTAAAGACAACTCAAAGGCAACCTCCGATTTACCTCTCGAAAGAGTTGTAATATGTTAAAAAGGATACACCTTGTTCGTGTTGATGAGCGATGACCATCATGCATTGAAAATGCGATTCTAAACTTCCGCAGAGGCATTTTGAATCAAACTTTGAGCATACCTTGCACTTCTCGGGATCTAAGGACACCAATCAAAGGAAATGAGGCAGAGAAAGCTGATGGAAGCATGCCGGCCATCAGGGGAGGCTGCCAGCGTCATGACCCGAACCCGCCCCTATGGGTTAAGGACATAACCGGCCAGTAATCCTGAGATTACCTATGGCATCAAACCTTAATAGACATAACTCATCAGAGTAAAGGGGCCAAACGGAAGCAAAAATTTAAAACTTTGTCCATAGAGCCGTGCTTATATGCACTCAAAACAAACCATGCACATATAATGCTAATAACCCATAACAAGTACAGTATCACAAAATCCTTTACAGACAGGACCATCAAAACTGAGTCAACCCATATCAAGACTATATACAGATGTACACAAAGTCCTTGCCAACAAACAAAATGGCAAGGATGGGTCTTGTACGTGAGACACAAGGCTGACTCTCCAAAACTCGTGTTGTTCCTGGCAAACTTCACTGGGGCTGGGTTTGGACTTCCTTCGGCTCACCTACAAACACATGAATGAGCGTGAGCGATAGCCCAAAGGAATAATATCGAATACATAAGTTACATAAGCAATATGAAGAACAACATGTCGAACGGCCTTGGGCCCAATGCATATCTCTGCTTAACATGTATACACTTATACAAAATTCAGATCAAATGGCTGTAGTTCTAAACATACTGGTCTTTGGCCCCATCAGATTTCCATTCATGTCAAAACGGCCTTCGGCCCATTCATTTATGTCAGAACGGCATTCGGCCCATTCATTTACGTCAAACGGCCCTCGGCCCATACATTCGTGTCAAAATGACCTTTGGTCCATTCATTTATGTCAAAACGGCCTTCGGCCCACTCATTCATGTCAAAATGACCTTCGGTCCATTTATTTATATCAAAACGACCTTCGGTCCATTCATTTCTATCGAAACGACCTTCGATCCATTCATTTCTATCGAAACGACCTTCGGTCCATTCATTTCTATCGAAACGACCTTCAGTCCATTCATTTCTATCATGTCAAACTTTTGTCCACAATCCCAATTAGCAACTCATAAAGCTTATAAGGGAAATAAACAATTGGACATTGACAAGCTTTCAAATATCGATATTACTCACTGTGATCGGCTTGTGGATTCGCCCTGGAGCTTGACCTTAGAAGCTTTGATCTTTTAAGCTCTAGTCAATTCTTGAGCTAAATCTCCAAGATTTCCAAGCTTTAGGCCAATTTAGCACAATTCTCTCCCTTTCTCTCACTATGGCCGGCCCTCTCACTCTCATAATTGTCTAACTCAGATTTTTGAGTTCCAAAGAGTTAAAAGAGAGTGTAATGCTAACATGCAACAAGCCCCACTAGCATATTATTTCAATATAAAATATTTGGGCACTTAATTCATCAATTTAATCAGTTTAATCTGACCAGAATCAATTTCTAATTAAATTTCACCGTAGGCTCTAAAAATTATGCCAATCACGATGGCGTAATCAATTTCGGGTTTTGTGGCCGATAAAGCCCTCAATTTAATTTTCGAAGCGGATTATTCAAATAGATATTCCTACGGTGAATAGATAGAATTTCAAAATCACATATATTCATATAATGACACATAAAATCATGCTAAACGCATAATCATACTCAAATTAAGGACCAATTAACGTACTACGGAACAGGGGTATCACAGTCTTCCCTCCTTCAGGAAGTTTGGTCCTCTAAACTTAAGTTACCTTCATCGGGAAACAAATGTGGATAGCGTAGTCGCATCTCCTCCTCTTTTTCCCATGTGGCATCCGTCCCATAGTGTTCTTTCCATTCCACTTTCACCATTGGAATAGACTTGCTTCTCAATTGTTTCACTTGATCAATAATCCGCTCCGCCATTCAAAGATACTCTATATTTTCATCAATAGCAACCCGGTGATAATCAATCACATGAAACGGGTCTCGGAGGTAACCCCTCAACATCGACACATGAAACACATTATGGATTTGCTCGAATCCCGGCGGCAAAGCAACTCTATAGGCAACTAGACCAAGCCTCTCTAAAATCTGAAACGGCCCAATGTAGCGGGGCGACAACTTCCCATTTTTCCCAAATCTGACTTGGCCTTTCATCGGAGAAACACGGATGAACACATGATCACCAACCTCATACTCAAGAGGTCTTTTCCGAACGTCTGCATAATTCTTTTGTCGGTCCTGAGCTGTTTTGAGCCTTTGACTAATAGTCTTGATTTTCTTAGAAGTGTCTTGCACAATTTCTGGCCCAAGCAAAGCTCTATCCCCGACCTCTGTCCAACAAATAGGTGATCTACACCTCCTACCATACAAAGCCTCGTATGGTGCCATACCAATGCTTGAGTGGAAGCTGTTATTATAAGCAAACTCTGCAAGTGGCAAATAGGCTTCCCAACTCCCCTGAAGATCCAAAGCACACATGCGAAGCATATCTTCCAAAGTTTGTATCGTTCGTTCTGACTGCCCATCTGTCTATGGGTAGAATGCAGTACTGAATCTTAGTTCTGTTCCCATAGCTTCCTGTAAACTCTTCTACAGTCTAGACACGAATTTCGGATCTCTATTCGACACAATGGATATCGGAACTCCGTGTAAACGGACAATCTCATCAACATAAATGGTAGCCAATCTATAAGCAGTAAATGTAGTTTTGATAGGCAGAAAATGTGCAGATTTAGTCAGTCTATAAACTACAACCCAAATAGAATCCATACCTCAAGAAGTCCGAGGTAGGCCAACAACGAAATCCAGTCACATGTTCCCACTTCCATTCAGGAATAGAGAGAGGTTGAAGTAGACCGCCTGGTTTCTGATGTTTAGCCTTAACTTGCTGACACTGAAGACACTTGGACACATATTCTGCAATCTCTTTCTTCATTTTAGGCCACTAATAGGTTTGTTTCAAGTCCCGATACATTTTATTGTTACCTGGATGCATAGCAAATACGGATCTGTGGGCTTCATCTAGGACCCTCTTCTTTAGTTCCGGGATATTAGGGACACATAGTGTGTTTCGAAATTTCAACACTTCATTCTCAATGCCAAACTCTGCTTTTGGACTTGTCTCAAATTCATCAATCACCTTTTTGAGGTACTCATCCTCTTTCTGTTTCTGTTTGATTTCATCAACAATGGCCAGCTCGGCGGTAATAGCGGCTATCAATCCGCCCTACCCACGTACTATTACTTCAATTTCAGACCTCTCAAAATCTTACAAAATTTCCTTATGTTCTATAAGCAAACAAGCCATACTCCCTGTTGATTTTCTGTTCAAGGCATCAGCAACTGCATTAGCTTTCCCAGGGTCGTACTGAATCTCAAGATCATAGTCTTTGATCAGTTCAAGCCATCTCCTCGTCGCATATTCATTCTTTTCGTGTAAAGAAGTATTTTAGGCTCTTGTGATCTGTAGACTTCACACTTTGCCCCATACAAATAATGCCGCCAGATTTTCAAAGCAAAACAATCATGCCCAATTCCGTGTCATGCGTTGGATAATTCTTCTCATGTGGCCTCAACTGCCGGAGGCGAGGCAATAACTTTTCCGCCTACATTAACACACAACCCAAACCTTTATAAGACGATCACCGAAGATCACAAAATTTTCCGCACAAGGTAGTGTCAAAATTGGTGTCGTGGTCAATCTTGTTTTCGCTTCTTCAAAAGCGATTCTCTTTCGTCGTTCCATTCAAACGGTTGCCCTTTACGTGTCAATTAGGTAAGAGGCACTGCTAATTTCGAAAAGTTCTTCACAAACCCCCTGTAGTACCCGGCTAAGCCCATGAAACTATGAACTTCTGTCACATTAGTCGGTGTAGGCCAGTTTACAATCGCCTCTATTTTTTGCGGGTCTACTGAAATTCCTTCCTTGTTGATCACATGCCCTAAGAAAACAACTTCATCCAACCAAAACTCACATTTCTTTAGTTTAACAAATAATTTCCTTTCCCGAAATATTTGTAAAACAGTACTCAAATGATGTTCATGTTCAAATCTATCTTTAAAGTATATCAAAATATCATTGATAAAGACCACAACAAACTCATCAAGGTAGGTTTTAAAAATTCTATTCATTAGGTCCATAAATGCTGCTGGAGCATTAGTCACTCCAAATGGCATAACAAGAAACTCAAAATGACCATACCTCGTTCTGAATATTGTTTTCTCAACATCCTCTGCCTTAACTTTTAGCTGATGATACCCAGATCTCAAATCAATCTTAGAAAACACCTGTTATCCCTGTAACTGGTCAAATAAATCATCAATACAGGGTAAGGGATACTTGTTCTTTATCGTTACCTTGTTCAATTCTCGTTAATCGATGCACATGCGCAAGGTACCATCCTTCTTTTTCACAAATAACACTGGTGCGCCCCAAAGCGAAGTGCTAGGCTGGATAAATCCCTTGTTAAGTAGGTCGTGCAACTGTTCTTTCAATTCTTTTATCTCGACAGTAGCCATTCTGTAGGGAGTCTTAGAAATAGGCTGGGTGCCTGGCACAGTCTCAATAGTAAACTCTATCTCCTTGTCTACCAATTCCCCTGGTAATTCATTTGGAAACACATCTGGGAATTCTCTGACAATAGGAATATCATTCAATTCAACATTCACAGATTGTTCAGTCAACACATAGCACAGGTAACCCTGGCACCCCTTCCTGATCAGTTTACATACTTTCATTGCAGATATCAAATAAGGTGGAGGCACTACCCCATTACCCACAAACACAATTTCTTTTTGTTCTAGTGGTTTAAATACAACCCTTTTTGTCACACAATCTATGGTGGCACAATACTTGGTCAACCAATCCATGCCCAAAATTACATCAAAATGTCTAAAGTTCAAGGACAATAAATCTACATACAAGGTAGCATCCTCAATATGCATGTCACAAAACCGATATATATAGTCACATAACACAGATTCCCCTGATGGAGCAGACACACACAACAAATATGGCAACAACTATAGGGGTCTTTTTAGTCTAGATGCAAATGTATATGTCACAAATGAGTGTGTTGATCCAGAATCAATTAATACAAAGGCATCCTGATTACATATTGAAATGGTACCTGAGACAACGGCATTGGCATTCTGTGTATCACCCGAAACGAGCGCAAAACTCTCTCCGTCTCACGGTATCCCCGGTAATAGTGTTTCTCAAAGTATTTCCGACTTTGGAATTGATGCAAAGGAACTAGCTACTATCTTTCCACCATTCGATTACACTCTCGCCATATGCCCTTGTTTTCCACACTTGAAACAGTTCTCGATGCACGATAACAGACTCCACGGTGCCTTTTTACAGATATTGCACATGGGGGCTGTGTCTTGGGAAGAATTTGAAGTAGTGGAGGAGCCCGTGTTTTGCTTTTCAGAAATTTCTTCTTTGAAAAGAAGCCTTGCCTTTTGTTACCCTTCCGTTCTGTTACTGGCTTAGCTTGTCTAGCTATATTAGCCTCTGATATAATGGCCCTGTTAAGCACCCCAATGTAGGTTTCCAACTTTAGAACATTCGCCCTCTCTAGGATGTCACTGCAGAGTCCACCTTCAAAGTGTCTTGCCTTTTTAATCGGTGTCAATCACGTGTGGTGCAAACCTGGCCAATTCAGTGAACTTGGCCTCATACTCAGCCACTGTCATGCTATCTTGCTTGAGTTCCATGAACTCGGCTACTTTCCTATCCCGAACGCATTACGGGAAGTACTTGTCATAAAAGATCTCCAAAAATTTTACCCAATCCACATCTTTATGACTTTCTCGCATCAACATCCACCATCTTCTTGTTTCGTCTTCTAGCATAAAAGTGGCTAGGAGCACTTTCTGAGTCTCTAAACAGGGGAACACTTCAAATAATTTCTCAATGCCGAGGACCCACGCCTTGGCTTTCAATGGATCTAATCCCCCGTGGAACTGTGGTGGTTTCATTTTCTTGAATTCTTTGGTGAGAGCTATTATCCGATCATCGTTTTGATTATCTGGCGCGGGTGGTGCCGGAGGTGGTGCCAGGTGTGGTTGCTGCCACTGTTGTTGCCACTCCTGTTGCTGTCTCAAAGCTTTTGCCATTTCTTGGATCAATCTTTCCATTCTGTCTATTCTGGCAGTAGAGGACTCCTTTATCTCATCACCTCTAGTTCTTACCATCTGATTAAACTTGCATTATATTTCATACAAAAGATTCACAAATATGTATACACTAAGAGCACACATATTCAAATAATTGCAATGCAAGTAATTTACAACTTATAACACATAATTACTCAAATCAGAACACTTAAGCATATTCTTGATGCTTTCACAATTCGTATCAAAATAGTTAAGCATATTATCAATGCCTCCAAATTCATATTTATCACATGAATGCATCCTAGATCTTATCTAGACGCGTATTGCTCTTTTGGACAAGTGTATGAGTTATTAACTCGTGCTCTGATACCACTCTATCATGACCGAACTCCGCCTTATGGGTTAAGGACATAACCGCCAAGAATCCCGAGATTACCTACTACTTAAACCTTAATGCACATAACTCATCGAGTAAAGGAGCCAAATGGAAGAAAAATTTAAAACTTTGTCCATAGAGCCGCTTATATGCACTCAAAACAAACCATGCACATATACGTTAATAACCCACAACAAGTACAGTATCACAAAATCCTCTACAGATAAGATCATCCAAACTGAGTCAATCCATATCAAGACTATATACAGATATACACAAAGTCCTTGCTAACAAGATAAAATATAAATACACAACAAAATGGCAAGGATGGGTCTCGTACGTGAGACACAAGGCTGACTCTCCAAAACTCATGCTGTTCCTGGCAGACTTCACTGGGGTTGGGTTTGGACTTCCCTCGGCTCACCTACAAACACATGAATAAGTGTGAGCGATAGCCCAGTAAATAATATCGAATACATAAGTTACATAAGCAATATGAAGAACAACATGCTCCGAACGGCCTTGGGCCCAATGCATATCTCTGCTTAACATGTATACACTTATACAAAATTCAGATCAAATGGCTGTAGTTCCAAACATACTGGTCTTTGGCCCCATCAGATTTCCATTCATGTCAAAACGGCCTTCGGCCCATTCATTTATGTCAGAATGGCTTTCGGCCCATTCATTTACGTCAAACGGCCCTCGGCCCATACATTCGTGTCAAAACGACCTTTGGTCCATTCATTTATGTCAAAACGGCCTTTGGCCTACTCATTCATGTCAAAACGACCTTCGGTCCATTTATTTATATCAAAACGACCTTCGGTCCATTCATTTCTATCGAAACGACCTTCGGTCCATTCATTTCTATCATGTCAAACTTTTGTCCACAATCCCAATTAACAACTCATAAAGCTTATAAGGGAAATAAACAATTGGACATTGACAAGTTTTCAAATATCGATATTACTCATTGTGATCGGCTTGTGTATTTGCCTTGGAGCTTGACCCTAGAAGCTTTGATCTTTAAGCTCTAGTCAATTCTTGAGCTAAATCTCCAAGATTTCCAAGCTTTAGGCCAATTTAGCACAATTCTCTCCCTTTCTCTCACTATGGCCAGCCCTCTCACTCTCACAATTGTCTAACTCAGATTTTTGAGTTCCAAAGAGTTAAAGGAGAGTGTAATGCTAACATACAACAAGCCCCACTAGCATATTATTTCAATATAAAATATTTGGGCACTTAATTCATCAATTTAATCAGTTTAATCTGACCAGAATCAATTTCTAATTAAATTTCACCGTAGGCTCTAAAAATTATGCCAATCACGATGGCGTAATCAATTTCGGGTTCTGTGGCCGATAAGGCCCTCAATTTAATTTCTGAAGCGGATTATTCAAACAGATATTCCTACGGTGAACAAATAAAATTTCAAAATCACATATATTCACATAATGACACATAAAATCATGCTAAACACATAATCATACTCAAATTAAGGACCAATTAGCATACTACGGAACAGGGGTATCACAGCCGGCCTCCTACCGGCCATCAATACAACACTATCGGCCATTGATGTGCCACTGCCAGCCATCGATGGCAGATTTGGGCAATTTGGTCTTTTGACCCACGGGTCTTTAAGTAGAGGCAAAGCCACTTTATTTCCTCACAACCCCTTGCAGAAAATCCCTCTCCCTTGCTCTCTAGGTGCTCATTCTCTCTAGATTTGTGTGTTATACGCGTTTTCTAACACCCTAAACAAACTTTATTCGTTAAAACCCTCTAGTTCTCTTCATTTTGAACCAATCAGAATTTGATTTCGACGCTTCTTCCGTGATTTCCACCGTTCTAGGTCGATTCCCCTCGAAGTTCTCCCAAGGTTAGTACACTTTTCCAGGTTTTAACTTTATTTGACTTTTCCTCTCTCCTAATGTTTTACTTTTGCAAAGTCTCACCATTTTCTTTATTTTTCCTTCTGTTTGCTTCTCTTGCACCTGTTTTAGATGGCTGATGATGTCCCACATGATGGGGTCCTCATCGCACTTCCTCCGATAGAGTTTGAGGCGACTTTTGCGTCAACCGAGGCCGTGCTCGAGCCTTTACCATCGAAAGCATACGCCCTTTTGACCCAGCGAGGTATCATCCGGAGACTCACGTAGTACCTACCGTGGGAGGCATCAAAGCCTTCACTGACTTCGCTGAGGGTGTGCTAGATGATCTGTTATTGAGAGAGCCTGCGTCTCACTTGTCGACTATTGCCGTAGAGGTACAAACACTGTTTCTGCAGTACTACCCTTATCTGTTTGCATTTCTTGCACTATTTTGATCTGATCGCATTGACTGCCTTGATCTAATTGTATCTCATACATTACTACTCTACATTCAACTGTACTTTTCACTGTACTTTTATTACTTGATCTGATTGCATCACATGCATTGCCACATGATGGATCTTGCTCCTTCAAAGGCTATGGCACGACAACAGCCCAGGACTGGTACGATGAGTTACCAGCCAGGGTCCGCAACATTATCGATGAGACAGGTTTTGGTCTCCGCTTCCAACACACGGGTTATATTGAGCCGCCCTCTCTTAGGGGCTTTGGTGGAGAGGTGGTGGGACACCACAAATTCCTTCAATTTCTCCACCACGGGGGAGATGACGATGACTCCTTACGACTTTGCCATGATCACTGGGTTAGGCGTAGGGGGTGATCCGATCCCTCTCGTCCCTGACATAAGAGAGTGGAGGCTGCATGGACCGCACTGCTTGGGGCATGCCCATCGACACTTCAGGCAGGCATGGTTAGATATAGTTGGTTCGAGAAGCGATTTAGAGGAGAGGAGCCTGAGACATTTGAGAAGGCAGAGCAGTATGCTAGGGGCTTCCTCGTGTTCCTTTTCAGTACCACCTTGTTCTCGAACAGGTGGAATACCGTAGGCTTGTATCTGCTGAGCACATTGGTAGTACTCCAGTGAGTTCAGTTCTACGACTGGGGTGGAGTTGGTCTCACTACTCTGTATGGGTACATGAGTTCGACCTCTCGCATGAGCAGGACCTTGATCGGCGGCTACTAGCGGGCCTGGGAGGTACACAGCTTAGTTCCCCCTTTTGCTTTACATTTTCTGCTTAGCATTTCCTGCTTTATATTTGTTCAACACATATATTATCTGCTCTGCATTCTCTGTATATGCTCATATACTGCATGCTTTCTGTTTCGCATTTTCTGTACTTGTTTATACACTGTATCAATCAATTTTTTCCCGCAGCTGTGGGTGTACGTATACTTCTCAACTCTTGCTCCAGAGCCTATAAAGGAGACCCCAGCGACAGTCCCGTTTTCTCAAGTATATGATGGCCAGCTCTATCGTAGGGTTCGGGAAAACTTCATGTTTTTTCGTCAGTACTTCGACATGGTCACGACACACAAGGTAATCCCAAAACAAAGTCATCCCACTTTGCAATCAACTTGATAGACACATTAATCAATTGACAATGATTGATCATCTGTTCATTCTCTCATTTCAGATCACATGGCAGCCGTGGGATGTGATACCCTCGGGGTTTAGATTCCCGTACGAGACAGCTAGGGTCGTCGCTCACCATCATATCCTCTTCAAAGGCCCGATCTACTGGGCCTGGTTCTTAGGTGAGCATTTCATGCGCTAGACTTTAGGACTGCTTGCTCCATTCATAACGATGGCGCCTCCAGTATCTATGAGAGAGACACACAGACTGTTTATCGACCTGGTGATCCAATTCATGGTAGGGCTGGAGGCAGACTTCTACTGTGTAGAGGGCGATTATATGACCTTCATCCAGACACATTTGATGCTGCCTCTGACCAGCGTTCGTAGAGGTGAGGGAGCGAGAGCACTAGTTGTGAGAGAGAGAGAGGCAGGGGCCGAACGTCCACTGTGGCGGGAGAGATCTGGGAAAGACAGAGAGCAGATGGCGGAGTCGCTACTACACGACTTCTCGGGGACGCCTGGGGAGACCTATCCGATTCCCATTGAGCCTGCACCAGTTGGTCACGAGCTTGTCGAAGTTCGAGGCCTGACCCCGGTATGTTCCATATTTTATATTTTGCGCATTCAATTCATCTCGATTATACTTTATAGACCACTGATCATCTCAATACATTTACAGGCATCCATAGAGTACACTGGGCAGGCTCTCGAGCGAGCAACTTCTCTGATGGGGATGGTTCAGATGAGCATGAACCTGCTTAGCCTCTATAGCATTCCGGTAAGTTTTTTCAGTTTGCACTTCATGACATTCTCTGCTAACACATTAGCATTTTGACGGTTCCACACTACACTGGTCTGATTCATCAGATCAAAACACTACATAGATACACTGCTCCCATACACTGTACACATACACTGCATCAATACATTGTATCTGATATACACCATCGCTAATATATTCTGACAAACTGCCCTTTTCAGATCCTTTTCCAGACCCCAGCTCCACCGGATGCCCCAAGAGAGCCACAAAGAGACCTTCGCCCTTCCCGGCAGAGAGAGGAAAGGAAAATGGGCTCGAACACGCCCAAGGTAGAGCTAGAGGCATCCGCGTGAAAGTGGTTCTTTAGAGCCCATTCGGCGATGATGATGACAAGGCGGCGAGGTGGCTAAGGTAGCAAGTCCACATCCGAGTCATCTAGGGAGAGATAGGATGACGGGCTTAGATTTTGGCTGGTAGAGAGGCTAGAGAGGCCGAGGAGGGTTCAGTCAGCTTTGATCTAGCTTCAGACAATGCTTGATGGCGATAGTGCTCTAGAGTCCGTTCACGAGGAAGAGGACAAAGAGGGCCTGTCGAGCTTGAGCTAGTTGGCACCGATTTAGATGCTTTTGCTTTGTTTTCTTTTTGTTAGTAGTGTTTGCCCATTACACGTTCTTAGGGAGTTTCATTTTCTTAAAACTTGTACTCTTTTGCAAAAAGTAACCATAATGGAAATGAAAACTTAGCTTTTTGAGTAAAAGGTGTTGCATTTGATATTCTGAGCATCGCATAACATGAAAATGAGATTGAGTTTTTTGAAAACTGCACATTCAAATTGCATTGTCTTAATCAGGTAGTGAACCAACTAACAACTGAGAAAACAAAACAACCAAATAAACAACACGAAGCCTTGACAGGCTTACAACTCAATACGCAAATTGCAACAAGTCGATAAACAAAACGATGATGATTACAACTCAATAATCAAACGAAGACGATTACAACTCGATAAACAAAACGAAGAGTATTACGTCTTAAACAAAACACATTCAAGTCCGAAAGGACCAAAACAAGACCTCACAAAGTACAAATAACAAGACTCCACTGCAGCAAACAACTGAATCTTCACAAAGGAGGTCAGTGAGCCTGAAGAAGAGGTTGCTGGCCATTACTTTCCTCTATCAGCCATCAGTGTGCCCCTGCCGGCCATTGATGAGCCTCTACCAGCCATTGATGAGCCACTGCCGGCCATCGATGGCAGAACCTCCGAAACATTGACACCTGGCCTCCACTCACTGCCTTATCTTCTACAAAAGCTCCAACTTCGTGATTGTTTCATTCTAGCTTTATTTTTGCCCCAAATGGATCCATTCTTCGCCAAAAAAACTCTCCGATTGGGTTACAAACTTGGATGGCTTGGAAAAGCTGAATTTCTGGGGTTTCAGGATAAACGCACTATTCCTGCTGAGTCGCACTCTGCTGTGTTTTCCATTCTTCCATGTCGCAGCTAGATGTTGGAATCCGATCACACATGTTTTCAACTTTGGCAGACAAGAGGTATGCTCCATAATCGAAGAATTCCAAGCTTTGATGGAATCTCGGAGCGACGAGGAGATCTTGCCCCAGTCTCGTTTTGGCCATATCCAGGCACTAGGAAGGATGTACGGGTTCACTTTGCATGATGCCCGAACTTTGGTTCACAACGGGGAGTTGGACATCCCCAATCTTATTTATCAATTTCCAACGCCGACAACCGCGGTGACCACTTTTGGCAAAGTTTTCAGCAATATGCCCTATGCTTGTCTATGTTAGCCCATTTTCTACTTGCCCCCGGCTTCGAAGGATCTAGCATTCGCTTGATCGAAGTTGCCCAAGGCTTGAAAGAAGGCAAAAGCTGAATTGGCTTGACACTAGTCGAGACTTTAATTAGTTTGGATGCTTTCCATCGCCGGGAGACAACCAAGTTTGCAGGAAGTCCACTACTCTTGCAGGTAATGTTTCCCACCCTTCTTACATGTGTTTCTCACATCACTCGGCCCGCAGGCTCTATTTTTCTCTCAAAATCCTTTTTCTCACTTTTCTCTCTACGTACACCTCTCTATTCTTTAATCTCTCTTATTTTTAATCACTCCCCAGGTGTGGCTCATGGAGAAGTTGAAAGTAGTGGACGCTTGTCCTGCGTATTCAACACGCGGCTATTTCTTTCGCCCACGGCTAGTTGATTTTCCAAATGAGAGATAGTGGTGCCATTGGATGTGCAACAGGTTTGCTATTGACATTGTTTGGCGCTGCCCCTAGTTTGATCTACCTGAGATGAGCTACAATATGTCCTAGCAGCCCGGTATTCAGTTGGTTGGCTTGACGCATTGCGTCTTCTATTTTCCATTCCGATTCTGGCGTCAGTTCGGACATGACCGGACTTGCTCGAAAGAGGGGATAGAGTACCCAGCTTCAATTCTGATTTGAGGTCCATAACTAGCTCGATATTCCACTGCATGGAGGACGAGAGAACTTCTGGCCCCCGCTCCCAATTTCAATTACGCCATTTCTGGCGAATGTATAGCTTGGCTTGAAGATGAGGCGCAAACTAGGCCTACTTTGGCATCTGAAGCTTTCACAAGCTCTGGGAGAGGACACCGGAACACCTGACTATGCCCCAAGTTTATTGCTTTAATCTGTGCTTTCAAGTTTTCTTTTTGAATGTAATAAAAAGCAACTTCAATTTGTATCGAGAGTCGGAGAACTCTGTTGTGAAATCAATGAAATTGAAGGTTGTGGGTACTGAAAATTTTCCGTTTTGGTCCAAAAATAGTTCAAGTTGTAAAAAGATTAATTTGAACAAAATAAACTTTTATTAAAACTTTTTAAAACCATTTTCGATATGGATCACAACTGGACACACCTGAGATCTATCATTGAGATGCGCAACCCCAAATCCGATAAGTGAAAAGTTGCCCCCTGTCTGAATAGCACTGCATTGTAGCTCACAACCGAACTCTTGGATGTAGAAAAGACAAAGATGACCAAAAACAATCACATGGACACAGTTAATTGGAAGTGTTTATGGCTGGACTTCAGAATGAAGTTGCCTATATATCCCAAAGATGGGAATCAAGCCTTACATAGTTCGGTTCGGGTTCACTTGGGTTTTAACACTCTCTTTTTGCGCTCTAACTTTTGCCAGGGCCGCCCTTTCTAGGTTTTCAACCTTGTGAGCTCAGTTTTTCTTATTTCAAATTTTTTGTGTTCTAACTTTTGCCTAGGTCGCCCTTTCAGGTTTTCGGCCTAGCGAGCCACTCAGGGATAGTATTTCTTCAACTTGTCCATGTTGATAGGTTGGGAGAACTCAAGGCCATCTAAGTCCATCGAATAATGACTTCACCCAGGATAGATTTGATGATATAAGGACCGTCAATTGGGTTTGAACTAGCCCCTGGGGTCGTGGATGGGAGCCTGGTTGTCTTTGAGCACCAAATCCCCTTCTTTCAGATTCCTGGACTTAACTTTCTTGTTGAAAGCCTTGATAATCCTGCGTTGATAACCTTGAATGTGGTACAGTGCTTTCAGCCTTCTTTCGTCGAACAACATAAGCTTTTCAAACCTACTCTACTGCCAATCTGCTTCTGCTATTTGGCATTCAGCCACCACCCGTAGTGATGGAACTTCAACATCAACCGGCAGAACAGCCTCCATCCCATAAACCAAGGAGTACGGAGTTGCCCCAGTAGAAGTCCGAATTGATGTTCTGTAGCCCCAGAGAGCAAATGACAGCTTATTTGGCCAATCCCTGTAGGTTTCCACCATCTTATATAGAATGTGCTTGATGTTCTTGTTCGCAGCATCAACTGCTCCGTTGGTTTGCGGCCTATATGTAGATGACTTATGAAAAGTCACGTTGTATTTCTCTAACAAGTCGATCACTTCCTTCTTGAAGTGGGAATCATTATTCGAGATGATCTCATTCGGGACCCCATACTGACAGATAATGTTATTTCCTGATGAACTTAGCTACATGCGACGCCTTCAGCACTACATAAGATTGGGTCTCAGCCCACTTTGTAAAGTAGTCTATCACTACCAGGATATACTCATGCCCGTTCGACCCTTTCAGAGTAATTACCTCAATAACATCAATTCTCTAAACTGAAAATAGCCACGGTGAAGTCATGTTGTACAGCTTCGACGGCGGGATGTTCATGCGGTTTGCATGGATCTGGCATTTGTGGCATCGCCAAGCAAAACCAATACAATCCTTCTCCATGGTTGACCAGTAGTAACCCTGTCTGAGGATCTTCCAAGCTAGCATCACTCCGTTCATATGTGATTCGCACTCTTCTCCGTAGATGGCCTCCATCAAGCACTTCGACTCTTCAGCATCAACACACAATTTATGCATTCCTAGATGACCCCATTTATACAATTTACCCCCGCAGATGATAAGCTGAGCAGCCATTCGTCGTATCGCCCTCTTGTCTTTGGCATTTGCCCCTGGTGGATAAGCCTCATTTTCCAAGAAGTTCTAAATGTCATGATACCAAGGGTTTTGATCTTGTACTGCATTTATGGCAGCAATCAGTTCGTAGGCCGGCACATACCTCTGTTTAATAATGATTGGACGCATCCAGACTCCCAAAGGGATGTCTATCATGGAAGATAGAGTTGATAAGGCGTCAGCGAACCTATTGCTCTCTCTTAACAGATAGATAAAGGTTAGCTTCTCAAACTTGGGAATTAGAACGTCCAGGGTTTGGTGATAGATTTTCATCATATCTTCTTTAACCTTCCAGTCTCCCTTCACTTGAGACACAACCAGGTTCGAGTCCCCAATGACGTCCAACCTTTTTGCCCCTAGTTCCAAGGCGGCTTCCAAGCTAGCGATACATGCCTCGTATTCTGCTTCATTATTTGATACCTTGAACCGGAGTTTGAAAGCTAAAGGTATGTGAGAATTGTCAGGTGCTATCAGCAACACCCATATCCTATACCCGTACTGATCAGACACTCCGTCAAAGTACATAGTCCAAATCTCTTCTTCAACCTACAGAATGGCCTCATCTGGGAATAGATACTTTACTGCTTCATCTCCCTTTACTCGGTGATCAGCTAAGAACTCTGTTATCGCTCTCTTTTTCACAGACTTGCGCGTCATGTACTTCAAATCGAATTCTGAAAGAAGAAGCAACCAATGGGCTAGCCTACCCGTAAGTGCTGGTTTCTTGAAGAGATATTTGATAGGATCTAATCTCGAAACCAAAATTGTAGAGTGAGCTAACAAGTAGTGCCTTAACTTCCTGGTAGCCCATACCAAGGCCAGACAAGCCTTCTCCAGCGGAGTGTAACAGGTTTCATATTCCAGCATTTTCTTGCTCAGGTAATAGATAGCCTTCTCCATTTTGTCCTCAGACTCCTATGCAAGCATGCAGCCCATTGTCATGTCGGTTACTGACAGATACAATATCAACGGCTTCCCTGGCTCTGGCGGTGACAACACGAGTGGGTTTTGTAGATACTTCTTGATCTGCTCAAAAGCAACTTGGCATCAGTCGTCCCATTAGAATTTCTTTCCTTTCTTCAGGAGACGAAATAGTGGTTCACAAGGTTAATTTTGCAATAAACCGTTTTATGAATTGCACTTTACCCAGAAAGCCGCGCATCTCCTTTTCAGTCCTTGATGATGGAATTTCTAAGATGGCCTTAATCTTGGAAGGATCGACCTCAATGCCCCTTTGTATAATCAAGAACCCCAACATTTTACCTGCTGTAACACCAAAAGTATATTTTTGAGGATTCAGTAGCAACCGATACTCTCTGATCCGTTGGAAAAATTTCTTCAAGGCGGTGTAGTGGCCCTCTCTTTCTTTAGACTTGACAATCATGTCGTCCACGTACACCTCAACCTCTTTGTGGGTCATATCATGCAAGATCATGGTTGCAACCCGTTGATAAGTAGCCCTAGCATTTTTCAAACCGAACGACATCACCCTATAGCAGTAGGTTCCCCATAGCCTGGTGAAAGCAGTCTTCTCCCAATCCTCGGGGGCCATCAAGATCTGGTTGTACCTGGAAAATCCATCCATAAATGAGAGCAGCGCATGCCCGGCAATGAAGTCCACCAATTCATCGATATGCGACAGAGGAAAGTCGTCCTTCGGACTGGCTTTGTTCAGATCTCTGAAGTCCACACATACCCAAATTTTGCCGTCCTTTTTTGGTACCGGAACTATGTTGGCCAACCAAGCAGGATATTCAAATACTAACAGAAACCCTGTATCAATCTACTTGGTGACTGTAGACACCCCATTTTTTACCGCCCTTAAGACATGGGCGTTACTAATGGTTTACTTGGTGGTAAAAGGTGTGCAGGGCAAAGGTTCAATTTCTTCGACAATGAGAGAGTCAAATCCCAACTTCATACCCCTTTTGGACCAAAACAATCTTGATCAAAAGATTTTAGTTCTTAAAACCCTCACTTTCAAAATGTTTTGAAAATAAAGTTCCTACGATATTCCGACACTCACATTTCGTTAAATGTTGCGCTTTTTAGTAAACCGAGCAAGGATAAAGTGGAAAATGAATGAAAGAGAGATGAAATCTTTGAAAAATCTTTCAAAACACTTTGTTTAGGGGTTTGAAGTTGAAGAAAAGAGGAAAGGAAAGGAGAAAACTAGTTTAGGAGAAGTTCGGCATGAATCCAGGTAGAAGAGAGTCGAGCAGTCCTCGTTGAATCGGGCTTATTCAGCTGCATACTTGGATTTTAGCTATGAGGCCACCACTGTTAGAAATCTTACTTCCGGGGCTTCATTTTGCACTCAAGAATATCCTAAAGCCAAGTTCGGGTGGGGGAGACATGATCGGTTGAAGTTGGGCATCATCCCGGTTGGATTGAACCTGCGCGGCTTCACCAAAAAGGGCATAACTTTTTGCACAGGAGGAATTTTAATGCAAGGTTTGCGCCATTGGAAAGATAACTTCCGGGGCTTCAATCTGGACACCCACCGGGCACTTTTTGAGCTTGGCAGCCATCTATCGGCCATCTATTTAGCCAGTCGGCCAGAAAAAATAGCAGGCCGACCATTTATTGTGCCGACCGGCCATTTATTTGGCCGATGGCCTCCTTTCATGGCCGGTTTTACCCTTTTGCACCCTTCAGGCATGGTACATGCCAGCTGTGCCAGCTGGGATGCACAAACCCTCTCCCCCATGCATATGTGTGGCTATTTTGAACCTTTGACCCCTTTTGATCCAAACCTTTTGCACCCTTTGATCAAGCTTCTTGAGGACGCTTAACCCTTTGTCAAAGCTTCCCCAAGAAGTTTACACCCTTGCCTTAGCTTCTCTAGGAAGCCTTGACCCCCTTGATCCCTCTCACTTGGCTTCTCTTGTAAGCTTTAAGCTTTCCCTTGCCTATATAAGGAGACTAACCGTCTCCTTGGTTTGGTTCAGCAAAAAACCAGAGCTATACACATATATATCTAATATATATCATCCTCTCTCTCTATATCTCCCTCTCTCTCTCTTCATTTTGTGTGTGTTTGAGGGCCTAAAGTGTGTGTTTGTTCTTAGTTTTGCACTAAAACACATAGCATTACACCTTACTTCAACTTTGAGAGACATTGAGGGTTTGTTCTTGAGGTTTTGGACTGATTTTGGTCAGAAGAGAGTGGCTGGACTTGCTGTTCTTGAAGTGTTCTTCAAGGGTAACACTTTTGCTTTATTTTCCCCAATCTTGCATTAGCTTTTGACCTATCTTGCATGCTGATTTAAGCTTTGTGTATAACTGAAAAAAGTCTTGTTTTTAGCTCATTTTTATGTTTGTTCAAGAACACTTTTGTGTTTGGGGTCGTTTACCCCCTCGTAGGCCTTGTTTGGCCTCATTTTTGTGTGTTTTTGGTGAGCTCCAGGACCACCTTGTTTGGGCCTCCTCACCACTGAAATCTTGAGGGATTTCAGTGGTGAGGATGGTGTCTTAAGGTCCTAAGAAGGAGAGGGCCATCCCTTCTCCTTATTGTCTTGATTACTTGCATTTTTGGCCTTACAAAGGGGCCTATATTTGTACACTTCTTGAGCTCAGTTCAGGCATTTTTCAGTGGGTTTTAGGACCTCCATAACCCATTTCTAGAGTTAGTTTTTCCATGATAAGTGTCCTTGTTGCATGTGTGGAGTAACCCCCTTATTGGCCTTTCAAAGGAACACACCATTTTTGCATGCATGGACCTTGTTTCTATGGGTTTTTGGGGTTTATTTGACATACCATGTTACTGTTTTGGGCTGGTTTGGTGACCTCTCTTATGCTTTATATACATGTAATATAAACCATGCCTACTAGCTCATATTGCATGATGTTTTGGCCAAGCATGCTAGCTTATTTTGGTTACACCTCATACATGTTTTAGCATTATTTTAGGCTGTTTAGGGACTGTTTGGGGCTGGTTTCATCATTCGAGCATCGCTTTGCATGTTTATAGTGTATTGCATTTCACTAGCTTTAGTGCTTGAGTCCTTAACAATGCGTTACATGAGTGTTTGCATGCTTTAGAGTCATTTTGGGGTCATTTTGTATGTCATTCCAGCACTGGAACATGCATCATTGTATGTCATATTTCCTCATTGCCATGCTTTGGTAGAGTTGCATTTTTGTGCCTCAAGCTTAGTTAATGCATTGTGCATGCATTCCATGTATTTTGTTGCCTCACTTGCCTCATTGTGGCCACTGATTTTGGCATGCTTGCGAGCTATCCATGTTAGTTTAAGTCCATCATCGCATGTTGTTGCATGACATGTTTGCTTACATGTTTAGGTTGCGTGCCTAGTATACATTACTCATTTGCATGTTCATGTTGCATACTTAGCCTCCATGCCTAGGTTGCATTGCATCGTGCATGCATCCCTTGCCTCTTGATCAAGCATGATAGAGGTTGGGGCCTTTGATGTGTTTTGTGTGTGCATTTCATTTGATATTGAAGTTGCACACTTGGCTTTTGGGTCATCATGCATTGAAATGCGTGATTGATGGCCCGAGGGTCGAGGGCCATGCTCCCTTGAGTCCATTGCATGATAGGAAGTGTGTCCATGCATACATTTGCTTGAAAATTCCATGCCATACACTGCTTGCCCTCTGTTGCTGTCAAAACCAGTTTCTGCAGGAAGCTTTGGCCGGCCGGCCATCTCTAGTGCCGACCGGCCATCCATAAATGGCCGATAACTTCATCAGCGGCCGGTGACCATTTCACATAGCCGGTGGCCATTCCTTCTAGCCGTTGGTGCTCCACAGGGTGTAGAGAACCTAACCCAAGACTTGTGCAGTCTTCAGAGGAGCTAGGCAGTGTAAACAGAGGCAGCAATGCTATAGCAGCGAGTTTCTGGGCAGTACGAGTCAAGCATGCATCATCCAAACATTTTGAGGCGGGGGCTGTGGCCACTTTAATTCTGCATTTAATTTGTTAATTAATTAGAAGTTCTGTAATAATTAATTTAGCAGTATTCATTTGTTTTGTAATATTTATTCGAACCCTCCGAGCGAGGGCAATTGTGTAATAAATGTGTGTGAGTGTGTGTATGTCTTCCAACCCCCACTTCTTTCCTCCATTTTACTTACCTGTTTTCGATGGTTAGTATTAGGGCATATTTAATTTAGCATACCTTATGCTATGCATGCGTGCATCCATACATTTGTCTTGCATGCACCGGGCTTGGCGCATCATACTAACTGCATTGTATTTCAATTCCAAGTTGAATACGTGTTAGTTGTAGCATCATCATATGCCATCTTAGAATAGCCGAGCCTATTGTAGTTGCATCTTACATGTGTTGCATTAGCCATCTTGACATGAACTAAGATCATCCACATGATTACTAACTAGTTTCTATTTTGGCTTGGAGTACTAGGTAAGCTTTTATGCTTTAGCATACCGCATGCGTGTGAGTGTTGCCATAATAACATGATTGTCATGAGGCTAGCTGCTTATGTGATATAACTGCTTGAATGCCTGTGGATGGAGGTCAAATTACCTAAATTGGAATGATGCATTGAAACTGTGAGTTTTAAGCCCACGAGATAGTGGTAAAACCATCTTTTCTAAAAGCCCACTTGAGGGTGGCAAAACCTGCATCTTTAGCCTACTTGCGAGTAGCAAATCATCATCAAAACAAATATGAAATGTTTTGTTCCAATTTAGGCAATTTGGTCTATACTTGTTTGCTGTGCGCATAACATAGTAATTCTCGGCTAATAATCGGAATAAGAATGCATAATGTTTTCAAAACAAGATATCATGGTTAGTAAAGGCCGATCTTTGATCGGGCGTGCGGGGGTGTTCATAGCTGACCTTTCCCAATCGTACCCAAGTTCCCGAGCCGAGGCAACTTTGGTGATGACGGACACATGGCCTTTGGCACCGAGTCAAGGTTTCCTAAATTCTCCCAAAATAAAATATTTAGGTGACGACTCTGTATCTGGCAAAGCAGTCCATGTTTGGCACTTCTTTTCTAAAAATCTATTTTCTCAAAACGATTTGCCGGATTTGGACTCTTTGGTTTAGATTAAGAACCGTAACAATCGAGTCCGAACTGTGGCATGAGGCCCTCACGCGGGGGACGTCTACAATGACCTCTTCTTTAATTTTTAGAGCCTAATTAGGGCGGATTCTCTGAAGCTTCTGCTTGATGGGTCGGGCTTCAGGGTCAAGAGAGACCCAGTGCTGTACAATCTCAGGATCGATTCCAGGCATGTTTTCATAGGACCACGCGAAAACATCTTTGAAATCTTTTAATAAAGTGACTAAATGCTCGCACTTCTCCAAAGACAACGTGGACCCAATCTGGACCAAATGCAGATCCTTCTCAATACCAACGTTAATTGAAGTGATTTCATCAACCAAATTTTTACAAACCTCTCCTTCTGTTGATTAATCAAATGTTTCAAAACTAGAGGAATTTCTTTCTCGTCGTTTTCATCAAAATTTTGAAAGTCCTGATTAATGCAATATACTAAAGGCACAGAAAAGTACTCAAAAACCACAACGGTACCATTCTCATTAGCAATTTCCAGATCGTCTGATTCTTCGATTACAACCAACTCAAAAGAAAATGAAAAGACAACCTGGACAACACAACGGCATCCGGGTTATCATCTCCGGGAATACTGGACTCTGACTCAGAAGAACTGGAATCTGATTCTGACACCATAAACTTTGTGGAATCAGATTCCGGTTCATTACCTGACCCAAAACTGGTAGATAAGAAGCCTTCTTCGTATTGCCAAACGATGGAGGGTTTGATGGATGCATCCAAAATGCCGGAAGATGGGCTCACAGCCGGTTGATCCTCAATCATGGAAACAGAGAAATCATCCCCTGAGCACTCCAGTATGATCTGAGGATCTAAGAGAAGATAGGCCAGCGCTGCTCCCAGCTCAAAATCTGTGCCATCAGACGCATTCTCTTTGCACTATTCAGCCACAGCTGGTGGGTTAGTCTGCTCTTCGACAACTTCATGCCCTGGCAACTGTAAGTCAAAAAAGATCTCAAAGCCGAGCAAACACCGTTTCTCTGAATTCAGCCATGGCTCCAGAAAGCCGCAAAACGGGAAATCTTCCCCCTCACGGACAAGGTGGCCGTTTAGTGTCCCTTGGATAGGTCTATGCAGTAACTCATAGTGCTTCTCAGCTTGTTTAGCCCTGGCTCTTCCAGTCATCTCCTTTCCCTTTCTCACTCAATCCTCTTTGGTAGGCGTATAACCTAAACCAAAGGTATGGGGATTGTGTAGCACTTCGGCCAATATAGCGACGCCCTTCCGGCCACTCTTTCCCAGTCCTATCCTGGGTATATATTGAAGCTTATTCATGAGGTAAACAGATTGCATGCTGACATACAATCCCTCATCAATAACTAGAATCTCTTGTACTACCTGAGCCTCAACCAAGGTGAACCCAGACAAGAAGACATCCTTCTCGCCGTGTGCAATTTCCAAGATCGACGTAGTAACCTTCGACGACAGATGTATGGAGGAGTTCCCAAAAACAATTGCTACCCCCTTTTCATGGGGGTACTTCAACATCTGGTGCAGGGTAAAAGAGATAGCTTTTACTTGGTGTAGCCACAGCCATCCAAGGAGTAAGTTGAAGGTGGCTGGAACATCCAGAACATGAAACTCGATGTCCTGTTGGGCCAGGCCAACCTGAGTTTTGATCCGCACTGTCTCCATTACCTCCCGGTTGGTATTGTCATAAGCCCGAATCACCTAGACTGCTGGTACGAAATCTGCAGGCTTCAACCCAATAGCATAAGCTGTACGCGACGGACACGCATTTATGGCAGATCCCGTATTAACTAAGACAACTGGTATCCGCTTATCCTTGCACTCCACAGAGATGTATAACGGTTTGTTATGTTCAAAGCCCTTAGGCGGTAATTCTTTATCTGTGAAGGTCAAAGTCGGTGAAACGCCACCCAGGAACACCAATCCCACCAACTGTTCAGGAGTTGTATCCATAGAAAGCTTAGCCTTGTCCATTACTGATAGGACGACTTGTTTATGTACCCGAGAGGCCATGAGCAGTCCCTAGATGGAGATGTCTGCTGGAATCTTTTTCAGCTGCTTCAGTACAGTTTCCTCTTCTCACAGTTTGTCTTTCTGTTTTTTTGCTTCCTTGTTTTTCCTAGATACCTCTGGGTGGTCCAGATGTAGGGGCTTAAAGTATCGCCCACTCCGGGTCATGTGGTCGACTTTTTCGGTGTACCACATATCATCTGGGAGATTCTGTCCTTAGTCCTCATCAGTATGGGCTAGACGTAAATCATCATCTTCCCACCACATGCCCTCAGCAACTGACAAACAACTGTCCGGTTCCGCTGTAGTTGTTTTCGTGTTCACAGCACATTTCGTCCCCGCAGGGGCCTTGGATTTTCTAGCCCTTTGATTAGTCTCGATCCTCCCTTGTTTGAACCGCTTCAATACGGCCTCTTGTTCTGTGTCAGCTGTACAAATGCTGCCCGATTTTCGAGCAAAATTCTTCGTACCGGTGCTCTCTGGCAACTTCTCTGCATTGTCGATCGTTTCGGCCATTGCAGATGTTCCTGTTTCTAACTGTCCATGTTTTGGTTGTGACCCCTCATCAATATATGGCTCATCACTAAGCCACCCTATAGTGTCTGTTGATCCATTTAGGTCAAACCAGTTGACGCTCACATCTCCCGGATCCTGCTCATCAAAGAACTGTAGATTAGCAATGTCTTCTTCAAGCTTTGCTAAATCATCCAGCCCCTGACTTGGCCCGTCTTCCCGGACCACATTCACCTCAGTTCCCTTCGGCAATTCCACCATCGACTTGGCCTGATCGGCTGGCGTAATAAAGCGGCAAGGATTGTATGCTTCCTCAATTAAGCCCACAAAGCCCTCATACATATCCTCTTCTATCATAGCCACTACCATGGGTTCAGGTTGGGATATTGACGTGCTCATCATGCATAAATCTATGCATTCTAGGATGAACAACGCCCGCTTAGGCAGGTGAGAGGGAGTGATGTATGGAACAGCCATTGTTTGGATCAGGCTCACCTGCCTAGGTGGAGGAGGAGGTTGGTTATGTGGTGGGAGGGGGTTTGTAGTGACATTTGGCTTCTCAGGAGGCACTATCACTTTATTGTTGATGAGATCTTGAATCTCATGACGAAGTCTGAAGCATTGGTCAGTATCATGCCCATGCTATTAATAGAAGGCACAATACTTGGCTGGGTTGTGTGAAGGATGGAGGGGATTTGGCAATGGGCGTGGCACTAGGGGCTTCAGATGCCCTTTTCTAATTAGAACCCCTAAGGCTTTAGATAGAGACATGTAAAGCGGGGTGAAAACCCTCTGGCCCCGGGGTGGGTATTTTGCTGGTTGGGAGGTGGCTCCAGATGAGCCGGTGAAGGGTGTGGCTATTTTTGGGGTGGTGGTGACCATGCCCATGTCAGAAGTCCTTACAGCTGCATTGCTACTTGTAGCTGCATTCGAACTGTGGGTAAAGGCCCTTTTAGGCTGCTCTTTTTCCTGGTCAATCAGACCCTACTTCATAGCATCTTCTATCTGTACCCCAATCTCGTGAAGATCAGCAAAGGTGGAGAGGGGTAAGACAATCATCTTCTGCAGCAGCTTCGGTTGTAGATTTCACACGACCATTCTTATTTGGTCTTTCTCAGCTAGCCTGGTTGTCATCATAGAGGCTTTGGCCCTCCACCGGGTGACAAAGTCAGAGAAGCCCTTCTTCAGCTCTTATCTGGTTGCCTCGAGATCACAGGTTGTGACCTTGATTTGAGTATTGTACGAATATTGGGAATGAAGGCCCCGACCATCTTCTCCCAATTCCACTTCACTGAATCCTCCAGTTTAGCATACTAGATGGCCGCAATACCCAACAAGGTCCAACCAAAGAGGGATAGCTTCTACATTCTGGTTAAGCCCATTGGGCGTAGAATATCTGAAAACAGCCTTAAATAGACTATAGCATCGCCCGAGCCGTCGAAGCGGTCTATGTGAGGCATTTTGAATCTATCCGATAATGTCACTGCCGAATCTGTGTAGCCGTCCTCTATGTCTGGGATTAAGTTAACTCCCTGAGCTCGCTTGAACAGCTTCTCGAGCTTGCTCACTTTCAAAGTAGTAGGATCAACCTCAAAGTCGAACGGTGTGTCCACTGGGTAGGTTGGTGCTTTAGAAGTCTGAGGTGGGATTGGCTCTACTAGGATGTCCGTATTCTCCTGGACATTTACTGCATCCCCGGGTATTGAAACCCTAGGAGGGGGTGGGTGTAAAGCAGATGCTATTGCTTGTTGTGGTTGTTGTTGTAGTTGAAGCCTGGAAATCAGCTCAGCTTGCTGGGCTACAACCTCTGTTTGTCGAGCGGTAACCTCCGCTTGGCGAGCAGCATCCCTCTGCATGGCCTCGATAGTCTGTTGGAGTTGACGCATCATTTCTTCCATACTGAATGAGGGGTACTGATCTAACAAACTTGGTGCACACTCTGAAGTAGAAGCAGAAAATTGGTTTTCACTAAGCACAGGTGGCTGACGAACTGGTGAATTGTGTCGAACTCTCCTTCGCCTTGTAACCGGGGGAAGCGAAGCAAACACTGGTTGTCCTCTCACAAGATCCCAGATCGATAAAGCTTCCTTACTCTGGTCTAGAGTGCTTAGAGGGTAACTGCCTCGTTGGAAGCAACGGTGAAAGTACTACCTTGCAAAAAAAAAAATAATAAAGCAAAAAAGAAACAACAATCAGCAAACGCATAGCACCTCGGTTTAGATAAAGATAACACACAGTTGAAATCATAAGCTGGACAATCTGTACTCAAACACTGATTTCTGCCCCCAAATTTTCTGCCACAATACCGATACCCTCAAACGCTGATGTCCTTAGACTGATACCCAGACTTGCAACCGATACATACATTCCTGTAGAGACACACCCTAACAGCACATATTAAGCAAGTGAGAGCCAAAACACCCCTATGGTGGGGTAAGGTTTCCCTATCCTAGTTTCATCAGGAGCTAGGGTTTCATTATGCACGCATGCGATTTCAAACAATCCTGCATTCGGGTGAGCAATCTGTCCTAGTTTAGAACAGTCTCTAAGTCTTCCGATATGCAACTAGGTCAAATGGTCAAAAAAAGGTGCCTCAACAAGATCACCTAATATACCTCTCGCCCCTAACACCGAGAAGTGAAAGAAGGATCAAACAGTACAGCGATAGTCTAGATTCGAGGTTTGTGTTCCCATCGTGGCAGAACCCGCAACCGGTTAGCCTTATGGCCCCACTTTTCCAAGCAAACCTCCAGCAAACCGTTTAGGAATAGCAGATGGCAAACACTGTGGCTTAGGCGCACCAATGCAAATGCAATGCAAAGAAACACATAAATATAGATAAAACAACATATCATGAGTTTGAGTCAAGTTCTCTAAATCCCCAGCAGAGTCGCCAGAAACTATAGACCCGACTTTCTTCACGCGCCCCCCTTTCGGAGAGGCGCGAATTGGTCTTACTACAGTTCGAACTCCTGTCACGGTTCTGAATCTAATCTCACAAAGTGTTATGTCAGACTGATAAACACCAAAGAGTCCAATCCAGTAAATCATTTTGAAAAATCAGATTTTGAATCAAATAATGCCAAAACTGGACTACTTTGCCAAATAACAGAGTCGCCACTTAAATATTTTATTTTTGAAAAATTTAGAAACCTTGACTTGTGCCAAATGCCACATGTCCGTCATCACCAAAGTTGCCTCGGCTCGGGAACTTGGGTACGAAAGGGGAATGTCCTGAAATGAGCACTCCCGCTCGTCTAATCAAAGATCGGCCTCTACTAAGCATGATATGTTGTTTTATAAACCTCATGTGTTCTTATCCGGTTATTAGCCTAACTTTACTATGTGGCACACACATACAAGTATAAACTAAATCGCGAGACTTGGAACAAATCAACTCATGTTTGTTTTCGAAAATGGTTTGAAAGTGCTACTCCCAAGTAGGCTAAAGCACGGATTTGCCACCCTCAAGTGGGCTTAAAACATGATGATTTGCCACTTCGCAAAGTGGGCTTAAAACTCACAATTATCGATTTATCCCAATTCAGGAAATCAAGCCTTCACCCACAGGCATTCATGCAATTAATCACTTAAGCAAATAGTCTCATGATAAGCATGCTATCATGGCAATACTCACACTCATGCAAGTATGCTAAAGCGTAACACTTACAGTGTACTCCAAGCCAAAACAAAAGCTAATTAGAAACAATGTATGATCCTAATTATGTTAAGATGCCCAATGCAACACATGCAATAATGCAACTAAATAGGCTCGGCTATCTAAGGTGGCATATGAATGCAACAATTGATACACGTATTCAAATAGGTATTGAAATACGATGCAGTTTGAATGATGCGGCGAGCCCGGTGCATGCAAAACAAATGAATGATGCAAACATGTAAAACATAAGGTATGCTAATCAAAACATGCCCTAAAACTAACCATCGTAAGCTGTTAAGTAAAAGTGAGAAAGAAGTGGGGTTGGAAGACATGCACACACACACGCATGCTTATTATATTATGCCCTCTCGAGGGAGGATTCGAATAAATGAGCTAAGCTAATCTAAGCTAAGCTAACTAACTAATTTAATTAAACTAATTAGACTAATTATTACAAAACAATAAAGAAATAGCTAAACTAAGCTACTTAATTATTACAACACTTAATCAATTAGGGAACTAATTAATCAAATTACAAAACCAATGTTAACTAATAAGGAAAGCATTAAATTACACTTCTTCATCTCTGCTTCAGAAAGTTGAACATGCATGCATTCGGTTTCTTACCTCGAAAAGCCCACTGGTTTGCTCTTGAGAGGCTCTGTTTGCAAGGTGTCTCTAAGAACTTTCTTCTCCACTTTACCAAACCAATGCTGTTGAATGCACTAGTGGCTTGCTGGCCATGGGAGCTTGCTGTCGGCCACTTGCTGGCCAGAGATGTGTACTGCCAGCCAAGGATGAAGCAATGTCGGCCATCAGTGTGCCACTACTGGCCACTGGTGTGCTGTATCACCATTCTGCAACAGAGCTCAAACCAAAGGAAAATAGAGGGTCTCCCAAGGGTATGTTTGTACTATGCCTCTCCTTATCATCTCAAAACATCAAAGGAGTTGCATTATTGGATTCAAAACCATCAATCAAGCATTTTAATGGATGATGGCCAAAGATCCAACTTTGTACACATTCAATAAATGCACAAACACAAGACTCTAGACCACCACCATATCATGCATGATCAAGGGCAATGGAGCAAAGGAGATTGGCTCATTTTCATCACTTTGAGTATGAAATGGACCAATCTACCTTGTGTTCAATATAACGTCCGATTGAACACAATGCAATGTAAACAACAATGCTTATCGTGGCATGTTTTACTTGATTCAATTCTTGTTTACACATTTTAAGTTACCAAACCATTCTTTAATTGATTTGTCCAAATGTGAAAGTCCTCTAACGAGAGAGAGGTCAATCGAAAGATGACTTAAGACATGAGAGAGACCATGCCTTTGACTAGGAGGAACCCTCAAAAGAGGGTTAAGCCATTTAAGCACAAGCCTCAATCTCAAGCTTAAACAAAACTTTAGGACTAACCAACCCTCAAAACAAATAGAAAAATGAAGAAATGAGGGAGGTGGCAGAATTTCAGTGCTGAAATGGCATGAAATACAAGACTCTAACATGCAAACAACTCATGTACAACATGTTAGGAGACTTAAGCATTAAAACTAGTGAAGAGATTTACACTAGAACCATGCAATATCAAACTCAAATGGCCAAACCAACTTTGGACAGAGCTTAAACAAGCCAAAACAGAGGCTAAAATATGCTGAAATTGAAGCATGAAAAGTAAGAAAAACATGCTCATGTATTGGCTCATAAACAAGGCTCAAAACACAACTCTCACAAGTAATGAAAGAATATGTGAGAGTGTGACAAGGCTACATGCACTGAAATCATGTGTGAAATGATGCTATGACATGCAAACAACTCAAGCAAAGTATGTTAGGGGCCTTAAATCTCAAAGCTAGTGAGAGTCTTTGCACTATAGCCATGCATAACAAGTCTCATATGACCATGACCACTCAAAACAGAGTTAAAGCATGCTAAATCAATGGCAAAAACATGCTGGAATCAAACTAACACAAGCTAGAATGATAGGCTAATCATCAAGTATGCTAGGCTAGTAAACATGATTGCACTACAAGTACCAAAAGCAAGCAACAAGTGACCTAACTAGCCAAAAATGGAGTTGAAGCATGTCAAAACAAAGCCAAAAACATGCTTGAACTAAGCTACAAAAGGGTAGAAAAGCATGCTCACATAGTAGGCCATCTATACATACAAACAAGATACAAGGAGGGAGGGTTACCCCATCCTATTTTGGGCCTCAAAACCAATTTTCTACCACTAAAATTCCTCTGAGTTTCAATGGTTAAAAGGCCAAGAAAAGGGTGTTCCAAAAGCTTAGAAAGATGGCTCAAAAGGCTTTACAAGCCAAAGAGCAAAGAGAGGGAACTACCCCCCTATCGAAACAAGGCTCAAACCAACATTTTAAGACCTTAAAAACAAAAATTTTTAGAGGCTAAAACCAGCTTCAAAGTAGCATACAAAGGTGGCCAACCAATGAACTAAAACAAAGCTTAAAAGAGTGAAATTCTTACCCTTGAAGCACAGCACTAAAACAGCAAGAAAACAACCAAACTTCTGAGCCAAAACCACTCCAAAGAGCTCAAACAAGGTCTCCAAGAACCTCAACTCTAAGGTGAAGGTGTTTGGCTAAGGGTGCTAGTGCAAATATGTAGAAAAAACTCACTTTCAAGTACAAAATATATATATATATATATAGAGAGAGAGAGAAAATTCTTGCTCAGCTCAAACTTTGTAACCCTTTGCATACATATAGATGAGCCTTATATATAGAAGATACAAAAGCCTCTTGTAAAGATCCAACCATCCATGTACAAGCAGATGGGCTCATCTGTACAAATAGTTGTCAAAATATCTACAAAAATATCTACTGATACATTGGTGGCCGGTCGACCATCAGTGATGCCCGGCAGGGCCTCATTGATGGCCAGTAAGACACATCAATGGCCCGTAGAAGAAAGTCTATGGCCAACAGGCCTCAATGATAGCTGACAGGCCATCAAGAACATCACTATGCAAAGACCAACACATGGTCCAAATATGAGATAGAATGGAAACAGGGTTTGGAAAGATCATACCTGGAGTGTTCTGTCACGGAATTCGAGCGCTCGATGAGCAATCAAATTTGTTGTTGGATGTACGTGCAAGGACATCCAAATCTTGAGGACGGTTAAAAATAGGGTGTCTACATAATTATTTGACAATGGTTTTGTAAACAATTTTTTTTTGTAAGTACCACCACATGAGTCCTATGTTTTGGGGGACTAAAATAAACCATGGGCTTCTAATTGGTCACCTTGTGACCCTTTGTTTGTCATGGATCCATTGACTTCTGTTCTGACTGTCACTCCTGTGACATTTGTTCTGTTCTGTACTATGGTTATGGTTATTTATTTACATAATTTTTATATTTCAGTTTCTGTCAATTTAAATAATTTGTTTATTCAAATTAAGTTATGTTAATGTTTCACCTTAAATAACTATCCATTGTTATTTGTGTCCCCTATACTCTTGGCATAATATTTTTCACTATGCTGTGTGATTATAGTTGTTATCCTTTCAGGTAATGAGATGTAACAAAGACCTATAATCTCGTATACTGGGACCCGCACAAGATTTTGATGCAGTTCTGTTATTTTGTTTTTCTTTTCTTTCTCTCTCTTCATTTTTTTTTTTTGATAGTCTGCTACTGAATAATAAAATACCAAAAGCTCTATGGATGTATTTTCTTTTATCAAAATAGTAGAATGAGGTTAATTTTCTGTTTCATTATTTTTTTACTACCACTCTGCCTCCGCATGTGCCACTTAGTTGAAGATTAAGAATTAATTAGTAAATCGCGATTCTAACCCTAAGCACTAGGGTTGGGTCGTGACAAAACACTATGATTTATATTTACAATAATATCACTCTCTCAATATTTTTATGATATTTTTTTGTATAAATTTGTATATATGAATATAATTTTTCATTTTTATTTCCTCTATTATATCTAGATTAGATCAATTTAATGTAGATATATTTAAAAAATATAAAATTTGTACAAAATATTTTTAAAAAGCAATTCATTGAATACAACAAAATAAGATAATATATTGAATTTTAGTATTTATATATATATATATATATATTGTATTTGATGAATTAAAAAAAATCACAAAATATTATGCTTCTTAAATATATATCTAGATTAGGTGCATCTAAAAAATAAAAATAAAAAATTGTTTAAAATATTCAAAACAATTCAATAAAAATAAAAATAAAAAACGAAATTTTTTTTAAAAAAAAAACTCATTTTTTTTTGTGAGTTAACCCAAAGAAGATAATTGTTATTTTCTTTAAAATAATATGAACAAAATATCTGTATTATTTTATTATGTTATATGTATAAAGGCTAATGGGTAAATATGTCATTTTAATCTGATAGGAGGTAAGTGTAATTTTTCAAATGTGAGAGAAAATCTATATTAAACAGAAATCTCAAGGGGTGTCAGTATAATTTACACTAATAATTTTAAGTAATAATTAATTAAGGCCCTGAAATTAGAAACATCTATCAATTAGTCCTATTAACTAGATTTATTTACTTATAGGTCACGAATGATAAATTTCTCACTATAAATTTATTTATAAAAACAAAAGAGCCTCATAAATTTAGGAAGCCACTATTCTCACTACACTTTATTCTAAATTCACTTCTTTCTTTGCTCCAAATACATTAATATCCTTGAAATTTTGATTTTTTTAGAGAATATATATTTTATGGAAAGATATTAATGTAATTATGTATAATAAAAGATAAAGAATGAAATGTATTTGGAGTAAAATAAATAGTGCTGCTATTAGCACCCCATTAATTATTTTGAATCTTCTATTTCTTTGGATCCCCACTTATAAATTCTAAAACCCTTAAAATTTCTTTTCTCCTCCAAATAATACCAAAATTATTTTTATGAAAATATTCCACCCATTCAATTGAATGGACACCTCCGTACTCCAAAAAGTCTTCATTCCCAAAACCCTAACAAAATCTACGAAAGTGATTCCTACTTTATCTCTACATATTTGTTCATGGCCTGAGAAAACTAAGATAGAGTTTTTTTTTTTATTGATTCAAAATTTTCCTTTTGTGGGTTCTGCAATTTCCACGAATTTCGATTATCTGTTCTCGAACAAAAAAGAAATGTTTGATTACCTGTTCCCAAACAAATGAATAATGTTCGGGCCTATGTTTCCGAATTTCGGTCATATGTTCAGGAGTTCAATCTCGAAAAAATGACGTACAGTTTTTATTATTTTTTTGAATGAACTTATCCTAATAAGGTCAATCTCATCTAAGCTAAGAAAACCATTAAAGTTATAAATCTCCTCTGAATTTTTATTGTTATACTCCTCTCGTATCATAGAATTATCATTGCTAAAAAAATTCACTCATTGGCATTGTCAAAAAAGTGTAAGTAATCAAATTGTTGCTACTGTTATCGTCAGAATATTGTCGTCAAAGGGTTTTCAACATTTTGAGAGTTTTGAAGGTGAGATTTGAAGAAGATAGATGAGTGGTGATGAAGATGGGTGCTCTCATAAACCCTGACTTATGATGTAGTGGGTGCTTAATTGTGAGATGAGATATTTCAAACTTATTAATATCCTTTTTAATAATTTCATTTGAGATTATTATTGTAATAAAAAAAATAAAAAATAAGAGGTCTAAAATAATTAATAAGATATTAATAGTAACACTCAAAATAAAATAAAAATAATAACTTTCTAAATTTATTACTTTATAAATTTATTAATAAAATTTCATGATTGATAAGTTCTAAAAAGAGAAGCTATTGTATTTAATTAACTAGATTACAATAACCATTTAAAAAAAAAAACTAGATTACAATTAATTTAATGCTTTTAACGAACATTAAAACCCGGCCACGGCCACCAAATCCCACTTCACTCACTCTCTCTCTCTCTCTCTCTCTCTACACAGTGGAAACTTGAAAAGAAAAGAAAAAGCACGATGCTATCTCCAACTCCAGTGTCTCTCTTTTGTGCTCTTCTCCTTTGTTTCCCCCTTGCAATAGTCTTCACCATCATCACCCCAACCACCACCACAAACGGCGGCGCCACCACCACCATCCCCCTCCCCATAACCACCACCAGTTGCGGCGGCGCTACCATTCCAATCCCCATCAGAACCACCACTAACCGAACTAGCGCCACCAACCCATTACCCACATTCAAAAACCCACAAAAGATCAACAACAAAACCACCACTTCCCCACCACCGCCACCATCACGCCGCCGCCACCGCAAATCTCCGGCGGAATCGGACGACGATTCGCTGTTCCGAGTCGCCGCACGAGTCAATCCGAGTCCAAAATCACCCAAAAAACTAGCCTTCATGTTTCTAACCACCATCCCACTCCCTCTCTCTCCTCTTTGGGAAATCTATTTCAACCATACCCCCCCAAATCTATACAACCTGTACATCCACGCCGACCCGACTTTCTCTTACGACCCGCCTTTCTCCGGTGTCTTCTCAAACCGGGTCATACCCTCTTCCAAGCCCACGCGCCGCTACTCCCCCACTCTCATCTCGGCGGCTCGTCGTCTTCTTTCCCACGCGCTTCTCCACGACCCATCAAACTCCATGTTCGCCCTTCTCTCCCCTTCTTGTATCCCTCTCCACTCCTTCAATTTCACCTACAAAACCCTAATCCGATCGACCAAAAGCTTCATCGAGATTCTGAACCACGAGGTCGGCGCGTGGGACCGTTGGGCGGCGCGTGGGGAAGATGTGATGATGCCGGAGGTGCCGTTTGGGGATTTCCGAATTGGGTCCCAGTTTTTTGTGTTGACACGTAAGCATGCGAGGATTGTGGTGGGTGACAGGAGGTTGTGGGGAAAGTTCAAGCTACCTTGTCTGAAAGAGGACACGTGTTACCCTGAGGAGCATTACTTCGCTACGCTCATGAGCATGAAGGATCCACGTGGAAGCGTTAATGCTACTCTCACCCACGTGGATTGGAGGGGGAGACATGACGGACATCCTCGCACGTACAATGCCTCGGTGGTCGGGCCCAAGTTGATCATGTCCTTGAGAAAGGCGAGGCCCAGGTACGGTGGTGATGGTATCAACGGCTCTGATTCGTCTGTGACCAAACGGCGTGACCCATTTTTGTTTGCCAGGAAGTTCTCAGCGGATTCGATCCAGCCGTTGCTAAGTATGGCAAGTGACGTCATCTTCAAAGATTAGGATGGCAATTTTGTAAATTTATCTTCTTCTTTTTTTTTACTTTTTTTTTTGTTGATAATTTTTAATTTTATAGGTAATAATTTATCAGGGAAGGCGGGACAAACCCATGCTTTTGACTTTAATAGAATTGTGTAATGAAAAACTACACTTTGCTTCTTCATAGATTACTTATTTTTAGTGTATTTTTACTTTGATCTTTTTATTATTTTAAGTATCTAATATTTCTAACGATTTGACCTAAATCTCCCAATAATTATCTGCAATTAAACGAAAATAATCGTGTTTCACAAACCATGTGGCATCATATCGCACATGATTTCACAAGTCATCTTCCCCCGTTTTTCCACTCACTTTTGATGTAAGGTAAGTGTCATTTTGATTGTTATATTTTATTCACTTTATCTAACGGTAATGATTCATTCATATAAAATTTTCCCTCCCAATTCACATAAATGACACCTTTATCACTAAGAAATTAGACAAGGTTCTCATTCGTGTAGATTTTTAAGAAAAAAATATTATGTGGATAAATTATTAATATTAGTTTAATAACAATCAATATATTTTTGTGACGGAAAATGTCATCATGGGTCAAGTTAACCCAACGCAGGTGTTTTGAGAAAATAATTAAAAGTTGATTTTAAAATTTTTTTTTTAAAAAATATGTAAAAAAATGTGAGAGGTAATATTGGGTTAAAATTTGACTTCTGAATTTTTATTGTGTTCCCAAATTGGCCCTCAATCTATATTTAAGAACAATTTATGTCAAAACTAATTGAACATTGACAAACTATATGTCTTAAAAGAATTAGAAAAGAAATATGATTTTTGATAATGCGCCTTTTAATTTTTTAAGATAAATATAATTTGATTGCTTGTTGATATTCAATTAATTATAATTTAATTATATCGTTATTTAATTAATTTAATATGTTACATAATCTTACATAATAAACGATTCCTCACCGTCTAAACAACCAACTAGCTCTCTTAATGTCTTGTGCCTAAAATGTAAAATGGAGTAAAAGAAATTAAATCAGTCATATGCATAAAGATAAATCTCATTATCTCGAGCTAGGGTTTAAAATAAAATGTGAGAAATTAAACTATGTATTATTTCCCTTCTTTTCATAGAGTAAAATTGTATTTTAATCCTAAAAAATTGATTAAATTTACATCCTTTTAATTAGATTTTTGAACAAAAGGATAATTTTAAGGTAAGATAAAAGAATTCTATTTTATTATAAACCATATGTGACGATTTCAAATCAGAATTACAATATTGCTAGTTTTATGAATGAAGGTTATGTTTGATTCACAAAATTAATAGTGAAGTATTAATAATACTAAATTAGTATGGTATTCACTATCCAATTAGATTAATATCCATTGTATTAATAATCCCACCCCTACCCCATTACTAATAATCTTACAAATTTGTTAGATTAATTATCCATTAGATTAATAATCCTAAACCAAAATGTTAAAACAAACATAAGATAATTGGGCCCATGGATTAATAATCCCAATCCCATACTCTAATCTACCCAATCAAACATGCCAAAAGTGTATAAATTAAACTAGATTAGTGATTTGCATTATGAAAAATTCTATAATACATGCTCCTTTTGGAGTGTGCACAATATGCCCCAGTCATCATATTTGTGGTATTTAGTTATGATATATTGTGATATTAATTATGATTTAGTTAAACTAATTATGGTATTAGTTACGACTCATTGTGATATGAATTATGACTTAGGATGTGTTTGATAAGATAATTCAGCACTTAAAATTGAATGTATTAAGTGATAATCAATTAAGTCAATTTGATAATCACAATTGATATCACTTAAAAATTTAAGTACCTCTTAAAATGTAGGTTAAAATTTTAAAAAAAATTTAAGTCACATGAAACTTACTTAATTTTGACTGAATTTATAAATATTAAGTATCAATATACACTATCATAAATTTATTACCAACACCACCACCACCACCACCACCACCATCACTACTTCTACCACCACAACTACCATTACCACCACCACCACGCCATCGCCACCGCCACCACTGCCACCACAACCACAACCACCACCATCATACCACAGCCACTACCTCCACCTCTACCATCGCTACTATTACCACTACCACCACCATTATGTCTGCTGCTGCCACCACTGCCACAACTCCTACCATCACCATCATATCACCACCACCACACCACCATTACCACCACCATCACAATATAAAAATTAAAATATACAATTTAAAAATAATAAATTTCAAATTTAATTTTATACATATCAAACAATTATTTTTAGTTAAGCACTTAAATTGTTATCAAACAATTTTTTTGCTTAAAAAATTTAGTATTCAGTTTTCAATACTTAATTTTTAATTTTCAGTTTTAGGCTTTATCAAAAAGCACCTTATTGTGATTATTATTTTGATTATGATCGGAAAAGTCTTTGATTATACCTTGTATAGTGTTTGGTTATGACTCGTTATTTTTTTTAATTATGCTTAAAAAAATTTAATTATAATATTTGTAATAATCAATATTATAAATGTTTACAAATATCATATGGATATGGTGCATACTCTTTTAAAGGTTGATATATTAGAATGATCCTTGCATTATCCAACTACCTTCTTATTTACACCATCTGTCAAAGATGGCAAACGGATGGGTTTATAATGGGGTAATCATGGATCTGTTCAATCCGTCTTATCCACTTAATCTGACCCAACCCGATTGATTTTGGGCAGATGCGTGTCTTTTGGTTTACAGTTGTGGATGAAATATTTTAAAATTCTTAGATACAATTTGGATGACGGATCAATCATCCTGCACCCACATAAACCTGATCCGCCTTTAGAAGAAGTTCCCAAAAAAAAGAAAAAAAGAAAAAAGAGCAACTCCTAACAAGTAACAACATAGGATATAAATAATAAAAAATACATATTTTTGTGAAAATAAAAACAATGTCTTAAAAATATATATGCATGGTGTCATGACCTATTATAGACAAATAATACATATTTTTCAGATTACTAGTTATTGAATATTGTAAAAATCATTTATTATAATTCAAAAAAAATGTTCAAAATTTGTAAGTTTAAACCGCCAAACCGATCGTATTCATTCGTCAACTCGCATGACTCACTCAATCCACATTCACCAAACCGGTGAACGGATGCGGATTGATTTTTTATAATCTGCCTAATTTTAGACGGATGGTGGATGGGATGGCACCTGACCCCATTTGATCCACGATCACCCCTAGTTTATAAGTTGTGCATTAAAATAACTTAATTAAAACTTGTTCATTTAAATTAATAAATGAGTTTAAGTAGGTTGGATTTAATTGGATATAAATTGCACAAATCAATCCAATCAACTTATTTACTTTATTGAACTCTATTTTTTATGGTGGTGGTGATGATGGTGGTTTGATGATGTGGTAGAAATGGAGGTGGCAGCACAGCGGCAATGATAATGATGAAGGTGTTGTGGTGTAGTGGAGATGCTAATAAAAGAGGTGGTAACCATTTAACATGTCCAACTTATTTAAACTCAATTTTAATTAGGTTCAAAATGTAACCCATTTAAATCTGTTCATAAATTTGAGCAAATTTCTATAGGTTTTACATGTGTAAAATTAAGTAGATTCCCAATTTTCTAGGAAATAATGCATTATACATTGAGGAGGCCAGGGGTTTGAACTGATATAGTAGCAACGAACTGTTTCAGTTGTGATCTAATTATACTAATATACTAATGCTATCTTTGTTAAAAGAAAAAAATATCATTTAGGCATTAAATTCTAATAATCATTATTAGATACTGTCGGACAATCTTCTGTGAAAAATAAATAAATTGAAACAAATCAAACAAATAAAATAAATTACATACCGAATTTATTTTTACCGAATTGAATGAATATTTAAAGACCAAGTCGAGTGTGTGACATTCTGTCCATAAGACAGATTCGTCATGTTACGATGTTTATGGTTATGTGGTGTCTATTTCCCAAGATACAATGATCTTCACAAATTGTAGTGGCACTCCAAACAATTTGTTCGGTGAACCAAACCTGTGATCTATACTTTTTTTTTTTTTTTTTTTTCCCCTAAAAATTATATAAAGAATAATGCAACTAAAGAGCAAAATTGGACAGCAAAAAATGATTTTTCCAGACTAGTTTTAGATACCAAAGACTGTTGGAAATGATAGGTATTTATAGGCAAAAAGTGTTGTCCGAACAGGTTCTATATTTGAATGAACATGTATGAAACTAAAACTGTCAATCAGTTTGAATCTATTTGAACAAACTGAATCTGTCCGTTACTTGGAACAGTTTTTCAAACTCTTTGAAAAATCTATCCGTTGTTGGAACAGTTTAATCAGTATTGGAAGAAGTACATACTTTGGAAAACAAAATTTTAATTTCAATTTGAAATTCAAATAATTTCCTATAAGAATTTCAAAAGAAAAATTCAAATAAAATTTGTCCAAAAAATTAATGTTAGAACCAACTTGATCCACAACCCACACCCGTGCCCGACACGGCTCGGCTCGGCCGGACGGACGGACAGCAGTGCGCACGAGCGCACATGTGTGGTGGTTTTAGCCAAGGTTCTATTTGTCCATAGCTCCTCCCTTCTACAAACTTGGAGTGCTCCTTGGGGCCCAACCCAAGTGTTGTAATCTAGAGCTTATATACATAAACAAGCTCTCTTAAAGTTTCAATGTGGGACAACCCATATTTACTTCTTTAATTGTCCATTCCACGAACTTGAAAACGATGTCAACTTCCCATTCAGTCATAAATGGTTTTGACGAACTGTCTTCACTGTGTGATTTGCCATGCGACAAGGAACACGTCACCTTTTCGAAACCACCCAAAAGACGTTTGGAGCTCACTCAAATTTTGGGCTCAAAGTTGGCCCAAAATAAACCTATATAAAACTAATTTTTCTAACAATCTTCCACATGAATAGAATTTGATAGAGAGAAAATGCAATAACATGATCTAATTATAGAGAGTACAGAAATTAGAAATATTATGCAAATGATAAGTAATTTTTGGCTTTGAACCTTCTCTTGTGAGACACTATCAGATTTACTAGCTAATTAGTGAACATGATGTCTTGAACTATTCAACCGTTTGTGTAAACCAAGACAATAGAACTCACATAGTATATCTCCAGACACAGTTTAGTTCTCACTATTGTGTTCATTTTGGCCCTAAATAACCTGGTCTTTCATGAGTGCTCTAGAGAATTGTAGCCCTTTACAAATCTCATAGAACCGACCCAGTTTCATACTCACATAGGTGATTCTTACGAAGAATATCCTGCCATACTCCACTAGGTTTACCTAGATATAAGAATCATTAAAATTTTACTAAACCTAAAACGCTGCAGACATCATTGTTTCATTCTAGAAATGGGTAGGAGTTGGACTCCCTAGTGATCTTTCTGAGTCATTCACAACTCGGTTGTCCCTTTGAACCTAGATCTTGGGATCTTTAGTCAACTAGGTTGGGTTGCCGTTGTGGTTATTTAATAGGCTTTAGTCCCATTCCCCTCGACGAATTCTCAACTAGCTCTCTTGCTAACCCTTTGGTTAGTGGATCCGCTATGTTGTCTTTAGACTTCACATATTTAATGGAAATAATTCTATCGGAGAGTAGTTGTCTTATGGTATTATGTCGACGACGAATGTGTCGTGACTTACCATTATACATATGGCTCTGTGCTCTACGTATTGTTGATTGATTATCACAATGTATGCATATAGAAGGCACCGGTTTTGGCCACATTGGAATATCTTCAAGGAAGTGGAGAAGCCATTCTGCTTCTTCCCCAACTTTATCTAAAGCTATGAATTCTGATTCCATAGTAGACCTAGCAATGCAAGTCTGTTTGGAAGATTTCCAAGATACAGCCGCATCACTAAGAGTAAAAACATACCAACTGGTGGACTTTAAGTCTCTAGTATCCGATATCCAATTTGCATCACAGTATCCTTCAAGTACTGCTGGATATCTAGTATAATTCAACCCAATGTTACGAGTAAATCTGAGGTATCTTCGAACCCTTATAATTGTTTCCAGTGTTCTACTCTTGGATTACTTGTATATCTACTTAATTTATTTACTGTATAAGCTATATCTGAGCGAGTGCAGTTCATTAAGTACATTAAACTTCCAATAATTTGGGCATACTCTAATTGAGAAATACTTTCCTGTACATTTTTCAAAAGAAACAAATTCACATCCACAGGTGTTCTAGCAAGATGATCATTATCTTTGCTAAATTTGTCAAGTATTTTCTCAATGTAATGAGATTGTGACAAAGTATAACCTTCCGATGTTTTGGTAATTTTTATACTAAGAATTACATCAGCAATGCCTATGTCTTTTATGTCAAAATGTTTATTTAACATTTTTTTGGTAGTTTTAATTATATCATTATTACTACCTATGATGAGCATATCATCTACATAAAGACATACAATGACATAACATTTATATGTGTTTTTAATATAAACACATTTGTCACACTCATTAATTTTAAATCCATTTGACATCATTGCCTTGTCAAATTTCTCATGTCATTGCTTTAACGCTTGTTTTAAACCATATAATGATTTAACCAATTTACACACTTTCTTTTCTTTTTCTGGAACAGAAAAACCTTCTAGCTATTACATGTAAATTTCTTTATCTAACTCACCATTTAAGAGAGCGGTTTTCACATCCATTTGATGAATTTCTAGATTGTACAAAGACACAATAGCAATTAGCATTCTAATAGATATTATTCTAGTAACCGGTGAGTATGTGTCAAAGTAATCTGGACCTTCGTTTTGTCTAAATTCTTTGACCACATGTCTTGCCTTGTATTTGTCAATTGATCTATCCACTTTCATTTTTCTTTTGAAAATCCACTTGTACCCAAGAGGTTTACAACCTGGTGGTAAGTCCACTAATTCTCAAGTGTGATTTTGCAAGATGGATTCAATTTCACTATTGATAGCTTCTTTCCATAAAGGAGCCTCAGGACTGGGTAGAGCTTCTTTAAAAGTTAAAAGCTCATTCTCTAACAAAAAAGTTAGAAAATCTAGACCAAAAGATTTTGAGATTTTAGCACGTTTACTACGCCTAGGTTCATCTTCATTAATTTGATCTTATTCTTGATCATTACTAGTAATAGCATCAAAAAATCTTTTATTAGTACTAGTCTCTAGTCCAGTCTTATTTGGAAATACATGTTCAACGAATGATGCATTTTGAGACTCAATAATAGTATTTACATGCATTTCGGTATGTTCTGATTTATAAATCAAAAACCGATATGCACTACTATTCTTGGCACAACCAATGAAAATGCAATCAACTGTTTTAGGACCTATCTTAGTTTTTTTAGAACTAGAAATAGCCACTTTAGCCAAACACCCCCACACTTTTAAGTATTTGTAGGATGGTACTTTCCTATGCCACAATTTATAAGGTGTTTGATCCACTTTCTTTCAGGGTACTTTATTAAGTATATAATTAGCAGAAAGTATTGCTTCCCCCAAGAAGTTCTGCGATAATTCAGAACTTATTAACATGGCATTCATCATTTGTCTTAAAGTCCTATTTTTTCTTTCAGTAATTTCATTCTGCTGAGGTGACTAAGGAGCGGTGGTTTGATGAATTATTCTATGTTCTTTACAAAACTCACCAAAAGGTGATTCATATTCACCACCTCTATCACTTCTTAGTTTGTTTGATTTTCTTACTAAGTTGATTTTCAACTTCATTCTTATATTGAATGAAAGCTTCCAAAGTTTCATCCTTGGTTCGAATTATATAAACATAGCTATATCTAGTATAGTCATCTATAAAAGTGATAAAATATTTTTTTCTACCTCTAGTTTGAATTGATTTAAAATCACAAATGTCACTATCAATTAATTCAAGCGGTTCCATACTTCTTTCAATTGAATGAAAAGGAGTTTTTGATAATTTTGCCTCAACGCAAATTTCACATTTATGATTTGTGTCAATGTCAAATTTAGGTAAACATTTCATATTAATTAATCTACGCAAAGATCCATAATTAACATGTCCAAGTCTACCATGCCATAAATTTGAAGACTCAAGCAAGTAAGAAGAATATGTATTTTTATTAATAACTGAGGGTACAACGGTCATTACATTCATCTTCAAAAGGCCATCAGACATGTAACATTTTCCTACATACATCCCATTCTTAGTAAATACAAATTTATCACTCTCAAACACTAGCCTAAACCCATTCTTATTCAACAAAGATTTGGAAACAAGATTCTTACGAATATCCGGTACATGCAACACATTATTGAGAGTGAGTTCCTTTCTAGATGTCATCTTCAGAACAATCTTCCCTTGTCCTTCAACTTTAGAAGTTGATGAGTTGCCCATAAAAAGTTATTCACCGTTATCCACTGTAGAATAAGATGTGAACATCTTTTTGTCGACACAGATGTAGCGAGTAGCACAAGTGTCCACCCACCATTCTTTAGGATTTCCGACAAGATTTGTCTCGAAAACAACTGCAAAAAGATTGATGTCATTTACATCATTGGAAATATCGTCCACTTCGGTCATATGGGCTTGAGTAGGCTTCTTGCTTGTTCTTCTTTTGCTTTTGCCTTTACTATGGCAATTTTTGGCCCGATGTCCTTCTTCGTGACAGATGTAATACTTGCCATTAAACTTGTACTTTTTAATTTCCCCTCCTTTAGAGCCTTGTGATGAACTTCCTCTAGAAAACTTCCGTTTCTTTGCTTTTGTGACAACCCTCACCACTGTTTACTGATAATGCCACTGATTACTGCTAAACTGTGACTGAACATGAATTAAGTAACTGATTTGACTAACATTCTGAACTGATTGATTAAGTGTATTAGTTTAAACGCATTCCTATCTGTTTGACTTTTAATTGATCTGTTCATGTTTTATGTGTTAAACTGCAAATTGAAGGCCTTATCGGCGGCTGAATCCGAAACTGATTAGTGTTTTGTGTTAATTAGAATTAATGTGAATTTATGGTAAATTTAGTTGAAATTTGATTTGGTATGATTTAATTGGATCGAATAAGCTAAATTACATTAGTTGGACTTATCTACCAAAATGCCACTTAGTGGACTTTTTCATGAGCCATTTATGTGAGTTATATATGTTAGCTTTATCACAACTCTTCAGCCATTTTCCTCAAGTCCAAACCGAGTGAGTGAAAGAGGGAGAGTATGAGAATTGATTTCAACAAGTTTTGGTTAGGGAAATTTGAAGAATTGAAGAGGTTTTACAAATTAGGCTCCTACACCTTAACATTCAAGACCTAAGGTAAAAACTCACCTTCTTGATTATGAGTTTAAGTTGTGTCTTACATGGTCTAGGATGATATTGAAGTCTAAAGCCAAGGTATGATTTAAGATGTTGAATTGAGTAGTAAATCATGCATGCATGTCCATATATTGAAGTTTTGAAGTTGTTTCATGAGAATTTCTACTTGCATGTTCATATTTTGGGTATTGATCCATGAACTCACCATGTTTTGAAGTTAAATCTTGCATTTGATCTTGTTCTAGAACATTGGAGTTCCTAGGAACCCATGCATATGTTGAATTTGCATTGTTCTTCATGTTCTTAAATTTTGAGTTGAAATTTGGGTTCAATTGATTTACCTTTGGACTTTGATTTTGCAAATTGATCTTCAAAACATGTCATAGTACGAGTTTTACAGTGTTTTCCAGAAGATTAGCCCAAAAGGATCGAATTTGATACTTTAAATGTTGAGTTTTGTGCTTGGAGACAAATCTGGAAATTCCAGATTTTGGATCCACGCTCGAGCGAGGAACTCCACGCTAGAGCGTACACTCTGAGTTCATGCAGTCCGCTCGAGCAGAGAAAGTCACGCTCGAGCGTGAAATGCGTGTATCCAGTACTTTGCATGTGTTTATAGTCCGCTCGAACGAGGGAATGCACGCTCGAGCGAGGACTTGTGTCTCACGCTCGAGCAGGGGTCGAGCACCCGTCGAGCGTAAATTTCATATACCTAGTACTTTTGCAGTCTGCTCGAGCGAGGAAAGTCACGCTCGAGTGTAGCTCTTTTGTCTGCATGTCCGCTCGAGCGGAGAAAGCCACGCTCGAGCGAAACCCCTGTTTTCTGAAAAATTTTGAAAAGTGTTTTTAAGTACGTCTTTGCATCCTCATTCCATCCTAGGCATTCCTAGGCCTAGTTTAAGGCATCTTAATGAGGATAATGCTATAGAACCACACTGAGTCAAGATAGGGACTAAGTTATTGTTCCCCAAACGTGCAACTTAGTGTGTGTTCATTCTGTAACTGTAGGGTTGGCATCCGAGGACGCTCTAGCCTATCTGTAGCTCAGAACTCTGTGAGTAACAATGTTGTAAAGATATATTCAATCATGAATATTTTCTAAATGATCAACTGTACTGCTTTCTGAAATGATATTTCTTACTGAATGAATGTTTATCCTATTTGCGAACTGTATTCGTGGTATCCTTAGCAATTTCATCATATCAGATCACATCGCTATCAAGCATTACAGAGATCTCTGTCGGTTCCCATGTTGAAACCACTACTGTTTACTGATATGATGGCCATCAACTGACTGTTCGGTCTGTTAAGACCTACTGTACTGTTGCTATTGGACGTACCACTTATGACTACTATGATCGAATAACTGATATACTGTTCAAATGACTGTTTTAAATACTGAAAGAACATTCATTCTTAACCTCTTTACGCATATGTTATTCACGGAGCTTTAGCTCACTATATATATATATGTAGGTGTCCAGGCACCAGATCGGAGTTAGGAGCGTTGGGTTAAACCCCTTTTTTGTCAAGCCAACCATTGTGCCTCACTACGAGGTTCCAAGTGCTGCCAAGCCAAGGCTGTTTTGTGGTGTTTTAGATTTCCCCTTTCTGTTTCTATTTTGTATAGGCTGTTTGAGACTTGCACTGTACTGTTATGGTAGGGATTTGGTCCCTAACCTGAGTGCCTGTATATGTATGTATATACTGTTTGGTTCTGAATGTGAATATGTTATGAAAAGTCTTTTTGTATACAGACTGTTACAGCTCATTGGACATCTTTTATTGCTGTTTTGGCTTCCGCCAGCCCTGTGCTCTGTATTATTGTTATTACTGTTAAGCGGGCCTTCAGTAATCACGGATTACTGGCCGGTTACGGTGCTAAACCCATAGTGGCGGGTTTGGGTTGTGACAGCTTTTGGAGCATGTTCCACCACATTTGCCTTAAACTCCATAGGATGCTTACCAGCCCATTTTTTAAAATTGCGGTTGTCCTCCTCAATCCTCAAACGCACAATTAATTCTTCTAAAGACATTTCTTTGTGTTTATGTTTGAGGTAGTTTTTGAATTCCTTCAAGTCTTGTGGTAATTTCTCAATTAAGGCTGCAACTTGAAAGGATTCACTGAGAGACATGCCTTCTGTATGAATGTCATGCATAATGAGTTGGAGATCTTGAACTTGGCTGATCACAGTCTTAGAATCAACCATCACAAAGTCCAAGAATTTGCCAACCACAAATTTCTTTGAGTCGGCATCTTCTGTTTTGTACTTTTTCTCCAAAGACTCCCAAAGTTCCTTTACTGTCTTGATAGGACTGTAGATGTTATATAATGTGTTGTCAAGTCCGTTCAAGATGTAGTTCCGGCAAAGGAAATCAGCATCTTTCCAAGCATTGACCGCAGCAACCACTTGCCAGTCAGTTTCATCCTCGTTCATAATAGGAGCATTTTCACGGTGAAAATGAGTCAGTGTAAACACCCTATTTTTGACCGACCTTAAGACTCAGACATTATCGATTGAGCGCTCGGTGATAGTGCATGTTGTGCTCGTTTTGAGTTTCCAGAGTTTTCAACTGAGTACCTTGCCTCCAGGCCTCTGAACTTTTTGTGTTTTGGCTCGGTTTGTGGACCAAGCTTTGTTGACCTTCCTTGGAAGGAGAAGGCGGTCTGTAGACCACATTTTTGTGGTCGTAGACCACTTTTCTTACTTGGAGACTAGTTTTTGATTTTCGGAGCCTTCGGCCGCGCGCCTTGTCTCGGGACCACTTAACGTTCTCTGTTTGGCTTGGTTTTTGAACCATGCCTTGTTGCCTCTACCTAGAGGGACACTGTGGTCCGGGAGACCACTTTTTGTGGTCATAGACCGTTTTTGGTGCCCGTAGACTAGTTTTCGAGGCTGCCGGCAGCGCGCCTTGCCTCCTAGACTTTTATTTTGCATCCTTTTTGGTTTGTTTTTGGCACAAACCTTGTTTTCCTTGTTTGAAGGGTGGAATGGAGATGGAAGACCAGTTCTTCCCCTTAGAGACCACTTTTTTTGCCGTCAGCTAGTTTTCTGGTTGGCTAACTGATCTCCTTGGTCTTTGGGCCACATTTTCTGGTTGGCCACCACACCACTGCCTTGCTTTCATGCTGTAGACCATCTCCCCCCATGGCCGGCCAGTTTTTATCTTGGGAGACCACTTGTGGTGGTCGGTCGACCACTACAAGTAGCTGGCCGACCACTTCAAGTGGTCGGCAGCTTTCCATCACATTTTTGGAGATATTTTGGAGCCAGCTGTAACAATTGGAAGGCACAAAAGCTATCCTCCATAAGTGTATAGAGGGATGGCTTTAGGCCTAAAGCTTGTCCAACAAGCTTGTTGCATATTTTTCTATATAAGGGAGCCTCCTCCGTCATGCCTTAGGTTCAGAAAATTGTGCTTGAGAGATATAGATACACATTTGTCTCTATCTTGCTCTTTGCTTCATATTTATGCTTCAAAAGTGCCTTTTTATCACACTTTAACACACAAACACATAGTGAAGCACCATACTCTTGGAGCTGAGGTCCCTTGAAGTTGTTTTTGGAGTTTTTGGACTGGTTTGAGCTCAGAAAAGTTACTGGAGTTGCAGCTTTGAAGTTGTTCTTCAAGGGTGAGTCAACTAGCCTTTTAAAGCTTTATTTTGATTAAGCTTTTGGACCTATTTGCATGCTTATTTTGGCTTGAATTTAAACTAAAAAAAGCTCTGATTTTACATGCTTGTGATGTTTGTTTAAGGCCTTGTTGGTGTTGGGGGTAGTCTACCCCCTCTTAGGCCTTATTTGGCTTTGTTTTGCACCATCACTTTAGGCCCTTGAGATCACTTTCTCTTGGCCTTTTAACCACTGAAATCCAGTGGATTTTCAGTGGCAAAACTTGTGTTTTGAGGTCCCAAATAGAAGGGGGTCATCCCCTCTCCTTGTTTCTTGGTTGCTTGCTTTGTATGCCTCATGTTTGAGCATGTTTGTTAAGCTTGTGTTGGCTTATTCTCGACTTGTATTTGGGGTTATTTTGGCATGGCATACCACTGTTTTGACTTGGTTTTGTCACCCCTTACATGGTTTATACACTTGTAGTGTAAATTTTGCAAACTAGTCTTGTATGCCTCATGAAGTAGCATGTCTTTCTAACATGTTTTGAGTCCATCTCAGCTTGTTTTTGGTGTTGTTTTAGCATGCCATAACTCTGTTTTGGGTTGGTTTGATAGCCCCTTACATGCTCCTTGCACTTGTAATGCAATCCCACAAACTAGCCTAATGTATATCATGCTGTTGACTATCATTCTAGCATGTTTTTGGCTTGACTCTAAGAAGTTTTTGTTCATGTTTTACCATGCTTAAGCTCTGATTTGTGTTGTTTTGGTCATGCATGCCTTGCTTTTTATAGCCATAGTGCATTCTAGCTTGTTAGCTTTGAGTTTCCAAGTCACTAGCATGCATTGTTTAGACTATTTTCATGATTTGGCATTATTTGAAATGTGATTTCAGTACATGTAGTGTGGTCATACACTTGCATTTGTCACTCTTTCAATGCATTGGAGAGTTTGTACTTTATGCTTTAAACATGAGTCATTGCGTATGCCATCTTGCCTAAGCTTGCGAGCTATCATTTCAGTGTGTATTTGGGGTTATTTTGCCATGATATAACTCTAATTTTTGTTGGCAAAGCCATCTCATGCTTGGTCTTGGTAGGTGTAGTGTAATCCTCCATTTTGGCCTTGTATACATCATGCCTTATGCCCCTTATGCTAGCTTGTTTTAGCTTTGGTCCATGCATGTTTTAGTATCATTTTAGCATGCTTTAGGACATTTTTGGTTGCATTAGTCATATGCTTCATGTATTGCATAGCTGTAGTGCAATTGGCCTTGCGAGCTTTGAGTTTTGAGCACCATAGCATGCTTCATTTGTGACATGTACATGATTTGGCATCATTTATCATGTTATTTCAGAGCATATAGCATTGCCATGTTCCCATTTCTTTCACCCTTTGAGTGCCTCTAAGGGTTGTGCATCGTTGCCTAGCTTATGGACCAATATGTATGCATGCATGCTTAGACATTTGAGCCTCCATCTCAGCATGTTTTGGTAATTGTCTTGACCTATTTGAACTCTGTCCATGCTTGGTTCATGCATTTATACCATGTATTGCATGTCTCTTGTGTAGTCCTCTTTGGTAGCTTTATGCTTCAAGGACTCTTGCATGCCATGCTTGTGTTGTTTGAATGATTTGGCATCATTTCACGCTTGATTTCAATGCTTATAGTGTGGCTACACTCTTACATTTCTCACTCTTTGAGCACTCTTAAGAGTTGTGCTCTTAGGCCTAGTTGATAGGCCAATGCATGTGCATGCATGTCTTGCATTTTTCATGCTTTAGTTTTGGTATTATGGCCATTGTTTTTGGGCATGGCTGAGGTCTGTCTACATTCGGTTTAAGTCCATTTAGCATGTTTATTTGCATATTGCTTGCATGCTTATATTACATTGCATTGTGTATGCCATGTTGTTATTTGCATGTTGCTTGCATACTCATCTTACATTGCATTATGTATGCCATGTTGTTGTTTGCATTATGTTTGCCTGTTGTTGCTTGCATTGTGTTTGGATTAGGTGTTAGTCCAAACACGAGAAATGAGGGACGTTTCATACTTAAAGTGATGAAACATGCCTCAATTCTCAGTCGCCGACACTCTTGATCACACATGATAGAGTTAAAGGCATTTATGTGTTATATATGCATTCATTTCACATTGATTCGTGCAATCTTGGCTTCTCGGCCATCATGTATCGAGATGCGCAATTGGTGGCCTGAGGGTCGAGAACCGCACTCACTTGAGATCATGAAATGATAGGGAGGGTGGTTGTGCACACATATGTTGCAAATACATTGCCATGCCCCTTCTTGTTCTCTGTTGTAGCAAACTGGAGAAGTGAGCAACAAGTGGTCGGCAGACCAGTAAAAGTGGCTGGCCGACCACTTTTTCTAGTCTGCAGCTAAGATAGGTGGTCGGCAGGTGGTCTCCCACATCAACAACTGGTCAGCCACCCTCCTACAGGTTCCCGAGGTGGAGTTGAAGCTATTTGGAGCTTTGTGAAAAGTTCTGAGAACAATTGCAAACAGAGGCAAGTTGGTGCATTGCGACGGATTTCCGAATGAGGCGACCGAGCATGCATGCGCTTCTCGCTCCGAAGCCCCCTTATATTTGCTTTGCTTAGCTTCTTTATTTAGCTAGTTATGCTTTGGTTCTGTACTTAAGTAGTTAATGCATTTAGTTGCTTATTTGTGTTATAATAACTAGTTAGTTAACTTGTTAGTTAATTAGCTTTATTTTGTAATAATTAGTTTAATTAGCTTAGATTAGCTAGTTAGCTTCTTATTCGAACCCTCCGTCAAGAGGACCAAATGTTGTAATAAGCGTGCGTGTGTGTGATGCATGTCTTTCAATCCCCATTTCTTTCTCCCTTTTACTTACCCGCTTACGATGGTTAGTTTTAGGGCATATTTCGATTAGCATCCTTATGCTTGCATGCGTGCACCCATTCATTCGTATTGCATGCACCAAGCTCGGCGCATCATACTAACTGCATTGTATTTCAATACATTTATTTGAATACGTGTTCAACAGCATGTTATCAAGTTGCATTCTTATGCCATCTTAGAATAGCCGAGCCTATCTTAGTTGCATTTTCGCATGTGTTGCATTAGCCATCTTAACACGAACTAGGATCATGCATGATTTCTAACTATTTCTCTATTTTGGCTCAGAGTACACTGTGAGTGTTTACGCTTTAACATACTGCATGAGATGTGTATATTGCCATGTTAGCATGCTTGCCATGAGGCTAACTGCTTAAGTGATTAACTGCTTGAATGCCTGTGGGTGAAGGTTGGATTACTTGAATTGGAACAATTCACCAAATGTGTGTTTTCTAAGCCCACTTAAGGGTGGCAAAACCTACGACTTAGCCTACTTACGGGTAGCATCTCCAAACCGTTTTCAAACAAACGAACACGAAATGTTTTGTTCCAACTTAGGCGATCTAGTCTATACTTGTGTGTTGTGCGCGTCACATAGTAATTCTAGGATAATAACCGGAATAAGGACGCATGCGTTTTCAAAAACAAAATATCATGTTAGTAAAGACTGATTTTTGATCGGGCGAGCGGGGGTGCTCATTGTATGACCTTCCCTTCTCGTACCCAAGTTCCCGAGCCGAGACAACTTTGGTGATGACGGACACGTGGCCTTCGGCACGAATCAGGGTTTCCTAAATTTCTCAAAATAAAACATTTAAGTGGCGACTCTGTATCTGGCAAAGCAGTCCATGTTTGGCACTTCTTTATTAAAATCAGTTTTCCAAAACGATTTGCCGGATTTGGACTTTTTGGTGATTTATCAATCTTGCATTGGACTTTGTGAGATTAGATTCAGAACTGTGACACGAGTCCGAACTTGTAGTAGCTAAAGAAAAAAACAATTCGCGCCCTCGCGCGCGGAGCTGGGATTTCTCGGGCGGTCTACAGCCAGGTTCAGAGTTGTAAAATAGAACAACATTTTATGTTGTCATCTTTTAAAATCAGTTCCTGAGAACTTCTCTGACTTCTCACCGTGATTTACTAGTATTGTTATAACAGGAGAGGGGGTTGGCGCAATTGCAGCCACCATTCTAGTACTCGTTTGAGCATTTGTTTCAGTAGTCATGAATTCTAAATTATAAAATAAAATTAGAATTAGAATTTATACTATACATAAAATTAATCCAAATTCACAGAATTAAATTCTATAAAAATAAAAGAAACAAGAATGTAACTTTTATTTTTCAATTACTTTGGAAATAAAATAAAATTTTATTTAACCAAATTAATTCCACACAGAAAATTAAATTTCTGTAACACTTCAATAATTAAAAAAAGATGAATTTATTTTTAATTAATGAACACTCAAAAATTATTTAAAAAAACCAAAATTAAATTCTGATAACCTTTACAAATAAATATTCTAAAAATTGGTAATGACACCAGTATATTACTACTAGTTGTCAAAAAAAATAGACAGTATATTATTACTATCTGTCAAACAGTATATTACTACTATTTATTTTCCAACCAAAATATTATTTTGTAAAATCACAAAAAAAAATTCTGTAAGAAGAAAAAAGAAGAAAGGAAATAAACGAAAAATTCTGTAAACAGAATAATTCGAATCTGTCTTAAGATTGTTGGACAATCTTCTGTGAAAAATAAATAAATTGAAACAAATCAAACAAATAAACTAAATTACATACCGAATTTATTTTTATCGAACCGATTGAATATTTAAAGACCAAATCGAGTGTGTGACACTTTGTCCTTAAGACATATTCGCCCCGCTATGGTGCTTACGGTTATGTGGCGTCTATCTCCCAAGATACAATGATCTTCACAAATTGTAGTAGCACTCCAAACAATTTGTTCGGTGAACCAAACCTGTGTTCTATACTCTCTTTATTTTTTCCCTAAAAATTATATGAACAATAATACAACTAAAGAGCAAAATTAGACAGCAAAAAATGAGTTTTCTAGACTGGTTTTAGATACCAAAGACTGCTGGAAATGATAGGTATTTATAGGCAAAAGTGTTGTCCGAATAGGTTCTATATTTGAATAAACAGGTGTGAAACTCAAACTGTCAAACAGTTTGAATCTGTTTGAACAAACTGAATCTGTCCGTTACTTGGAACAGCTTTTCAAACTCTTTGAAAAATCTATCCGTTGCTGGAACAGTTTAATCAGTATTGGAAGAAGTACATACTTTGGAAAACAAAATTTGAATTTAAATTTCAATTTGAAATTCAAATAATTTCCTATAAGAATTTCAAAAGAAAATTTCAAATAAAATTAATGTTAGAATTGACCCAATCCACACCCACGCCTGCCGCTGGTGGCAGCATGCGCGCGTGTGTGGTAGTTTTAGCCAAGGTTCTATTTTTCCATAATTCCTCCCTTCTACAAACTTGGGGTGCCCCTTGAGGCCCAACCCAAGTGTTGTAATCTGGAGCTTATATACATAAACAAGCTCTTTTAAAGTTTCAATGTGGGATAACTCGTATTTACTTCTTTAATTGCCTATTCTATGAACCCGAAAATGACGCCAACTTACCATTCACTGATAAATGGTTTTGAAGAACCATCTTCACCGTGTGACTTGCCATGCGGTAAGAAACACATCACCTTTTCGGACCCATTACAAAAGACGTTTGGAGCCCACTCAAATTTTGGGCTCAAAGTTGGCCCAAAATGCCCAAAATAAGCCTATATAAAACCAATTTTTTCAACAGATACTTATTACTAGTAATGTAAATAGCAATAAATGCCTTAAACATATGTTAGAGGAGAAGCTATTTAGTGGTCCTAAGACATGGTTAGATAGTTGGGCCATGGTTTTCTGGCCTGGTCTACTGGCTTGATCCAATTCTGATTTGAGGTCCGATCTGAGACCTAGCCCACCCAAGGCCTAACTTCAAATTCAATCTATTTTGGTATAAGAAAAAATTTAAAAAAAAGTTAGGTCTGATTATCCCCTGGACCTAGCATTGGGCCTAAATTTTTTAAAACTGGGGTCGGATCAATTTTTGGCAGGAGCTTGAGCAGATCTAAGCCAGGCTAGTTCAAATCCAAGACCAGTCTGGCCTGGCCTAGCAGGGCCGATTTTACAAACCACCTAATAATTTTTGTGTGTTTGAAGATGCTAAGTAGTAATTGATGTGAAATTATTGAGTAATTTGAGAAGAGACATGATTCTCTCCATTTTATAAATATGATGAAATCTCCATCTTATTTAGACCTTGTTTTGGGTTATTTTAGTAATTGTGTTTACTTTTTGACTTTTGACTTTCGTTTATTTTCCATATCTATTAAATTTAGGGGCACTTCTTACCATTTGTAGTTGAAACTTACTAGCATATTACCTATTCTATACACAGGATTTTGTGATTTCAAATGAGTTATTATGAAAAAAATTGTGTACGGTTCTTTTTATCAAATGATTATATATACGACTATCTTATATGTTGATTTATAAATTTGTCAACTATCTATTTCTAAGAGTAGCATGATATTACTTCCCTTGATAACACTTGTCAAGTCTCCACCCTTCACCAATCATCATCTTTCTAATTTTCATCTCATCTTTATTGACCACATCGACTCTTATTTAAAACAACTTTATTACGCGATCACCCTCACTTTTAACTTCATTTCCTTACCTTTCCCCAAGTTGATCTTTATCCCAACTCACAACCTCTCTTCTCTAATCTCAAGTTGCCTCCACCATTTATCCCATTGTTTGGCTATTAAAATTATGATTAACCATTAATTGATAATAAATTAGTTGAGCTGACATAAATTCTGAAATAAATTCGAATTCAACTCATATAAAATAATGAATAATTTTTTATGTGTTGTATATACAAATACTAATAAATAAATAAAATGAACAAAAAAAATTGTTTAATTTTAGAAATTTTTGTAGTGCTTTTATGATTATTGTTATTTATTTATTTATTTTTGTCTATAAGGATCATAATGATGAAATTAGTTGATGAGCGTTATTAGATTAAAATCATACATGTGAGAACAACAAAGATAGCCAAATACGTATGTATACATACATACATACATATATATATATATATATATATAGATGGATTTGGGGTGGCTGCTATGCAGGGGTGCACGATAACCACTGTGGTGTAGTCAAATAGGCTCATTTCGAGATTCATTTCGATAATCTGAACTGTTCATATTTTAGAATACATCAAGTAAAACATATCTGTAAAAAATCAAATTAATCAGATGTCATTTACCTATTCATCCAATCACATTTGTATCTACAAACTAAATAACAATTGTGATTTAAAGTATTAAAATAAATGTAAATGTAAGTGGATGAAAGAGTAAACGATATTCGATTAATTTGTAGGTACGTTCTACTTGATGTATTTTAAAATGTGAATGATTTGGATTATTAAAATGAATCCCAAAATAGGCTCATTTGATTGCACAACAATGACTGTTGTGCACCTCCGCAGAGCAGCCACCCCAAATCCATACATAGATAAGGAAATGAAGTTAAAAGTAGGGTTTCTAAAAATTTAGGTCTTTTATCATTTTTAGGAAGAAAATATTGGAAGAAATCAATACTTCTCATATTAAGTGGGATATATGTTTTTGAATTTTGAAATTTAAAAGTGTAGATAATTAAAAAAAATTATTTTAATAAATGAATTGACTAATAGATCTTTTTTATTTTTATTTTTTTATATTTTTAATTGACATGATTTTCTATATTAGTGGGATATGTAAAATTTTAAATTCAAATTTAAAGGATAATTAGAGGCTTTTTTTTTTTTTTGGTTGGGTTAACCAATAAAAAGTTTTTTAATTATTTAAAAATATAAAAATTCTAAACGTTCATGTTGAGAATTTGGAGCTCCCACAACCCTTGTGGTTAAAACCCCATTTTGCTTATATAGTATATAGATATAGAAGTATAAGATTCACTTTATACAAGTGAAATAACTCACTTTTTTTTTATTCTTTCGATTTGGGATTATAAAATAAATCATATCATAGACTAATTAGAGTTTTTATTTTAAAATTTAAACTATGTGAAACTGAACTATGCACAACATTGCAATATTAAATGCAAGTATAAGATTTACTTTACATAAGTGAAACAACTCACTTTTTTATTCTTTTCTCGATGTGGGATTATCAAATAAATCATAAACTAATTAGAGTTTTATTTTTGTATGGTTAAATGAAAGCTAACCAATTGAGATTTTTTTTAATTGTTGAAAATTAAAAAAATTAAGAAAATTAGTATGAGACTTTGGAACTTTTACTAGTCTTCTCACTAGAAATTCCCTTTTTTTATATGGTTAAATAGAAGTTAGTTAATAGAATTTTTTTTATTGTTTAAAATTAAAAAAATTAATATGAAATTTTAGAAGTCTCAGAAGCTTCTTACTAGAAATGTCTTTTTTCCTTGTATAATAAGATTTGGTGAGTTTTCACAGTAAATGTCAAAGATAGAGCACAAAAGTACACATAAATTTAAGGTAAATTCGGAAAATTTGGTGAAGCATATGAGCAAAGCTTGTGAATTGTCCCCCCAACTACTAAGGTTGAAAGAAAAAATTTCCCTAGAAGCACAAACCATTGAAAAGATAAAGGAGAAAAAAAAGATGGTTCACTTTTTGTCAACTTTTTATTACAACCATTCGTTTTTGTGATTTGGTATTGACACCAAAGGAGTTTGAATGTCATAAACTAAAATTTCAAAGGGCATGAAATATTTTATGGCCTACCTAATTATAGGTAAAGTGTAATTTATTCTTATATATTTATTTATTTATTTATTTGTTTTTGTTACGACATGAGAAGTGTTTATTGAATGGCTGTAAGTTATATCACATTATTGTTCTTTTTTATTTCAACTAATGGGTGACACATGTGATATGTGTGTAATTCAGATAATTAATAATAAAAATAAATAATAAAAAATTTAACATTATAATATGTATGTTACTTAATTGATAAGTATATTTTTAATGAAATCTAAAATTTTGGGTTTAAAACTTATTTATGTGGTATATAATAACTTTTTATTTTTTTATTTTAGCACATATAAAGTTGCCAGTTGTCACGTAACATGAGGAGAAGAAGGTTTTACTAAATCAATTTAAACTTTCACTTAATAATAGTATAGATAGATAATGGCAATCAACGCATGCAATGCACGAGTGAGAATAATTATCTTAAAAATCAAAATTTTAACTAAAATAAAATAAATATGAATGGATATGTTTAAATTTCATACAAATGACACAACTTGCATGAATTAATAAAATGTACATATATATTTAACTAAGGCCTTGTTTGGGAAGACTAAATAAGTGCACTTTTTGTCTTTTTTGACTAAAAAATTGAGGTTGAAAATATGGATGTTTGGGTTAACTTTTTGACTTTTTATGGAAAAATGTGTAATAAAAAATTGTGAAAATTGGTTTTTAGAGAAAAATTTGAATTGGGAGTTGTGCAGCCGTAATTGTTGACTTTTGGTGAATAGTGTTAACTTTTTAACTTTTTGAGTAACTTTTTGGCTTTTTGACTTTTTTCAAAGATCCCAAACAAGGCCTAAATCTTAAAGTTGATTATGGTTACCGATGTACAAAAGGACATGTAACTTTTCACATGTAAACATTGACCATGTTAAGAAAATTGATAAGAAAAATGACTTAGACCTCCAGTTGGGGGTGCTGGGGGTCTTTCCTGATTGTTCAGAAATTTTTTTTTTTTTTTAAATTTTGGCCAACCATACGCTGTCACGTCATTGGGAGTCGCGCTGAGAGTCATTCGTACTGAGGGTTTGTAGCATTGTTAAATTGATAAATAACCGTAATCTTAAAAATTATGAAGTGATTTGATTTCATATAAATACCACTGTAGTCAAAGAATTTATCCCTTTTTTAAAATATAAACCAATTATTACATGACATATGTCATTTTATATTTTGTAAATTTACATTTTTAAAAAAATTGGATTAAGAGTTGGTTTGAGATGTTCTAAAAAAGTGTACTTTTTGACTTATTAGCTTATATGAGTTGGGTTTGGGTTGGGTTTGATGTGATGTGTTAGAGAAGTGATGTGATTTAAATAAGATGATGTGATTTAAATAGAATAATGACTTTTTAACTTTTTGTATTATTTAGATTATGCCAAACTTGGCCTTAGGCTGCACAACAATTTTTTTTTTTAATGTATATAATAGTATAGATTTGAAGATAATTTTCAAATTTATAAATAAAACAAAAAGAAAAGATATTAGAAAATTATAGCGCATATTATATTTTACTCTTTTCAACTATCATTCAATATCAACTTACCCTTTTTATACAATCCATTGTATCAATGTAAACTTTCCGTTAAAACCCGTCATGTAAATTGATGAAAAATTAACATGTGATTTGAACATGACATTTAAAACCCAACATAATCTTAAAATCATTTCCACCCCTAAACTCACTCAATCTCAAAAATTAACTTTATATAGAACAAACAAAAATAAAAAATTGTAATAGTTATGTGTCATTTAAAGAGCAAAAAGACTGCAAATCGAAATTTGAAGCTAGATGAAGAGATCAATTAGTGGGTTGGAAGGGAGGAAGTGGTCAATTATGAGGACAGAGTAGGTGAGATGAGGTGGTCAGTTGTGGGAGTGAGGTGAACATGTAGATAAAAGAGGCTAGAGAAAAAGAAAGTGAGGTAGGAGTGAAGGTATTATTCGGAGGCAATATTTTTGTAGATGATGTGATAAATTGTAAATGGGAGAAACTATTTATTTTAATTTTTTGAGTTAGGCCAATTTATTTTTGGGATTGGGGATCAAAGTGAGAAAATCTTTTTCTTTAAGAACTCAGGTGGAAAGTAGTGATACTTTAAGGGGTAAAAGTGCAATTTACTGTATTTTTGTTATAAAAAGTAGAAAGAGTTTGATGGTTTATAAAGGAAATTGCAAATAAATGGAACAAGTGGAAAAATTATTGCATAATAGACGAAATTTTTGTAGTGCAACTCTGACCATAGTGAGGACTCGCACCATGCACATGGAGAATTTGCAATGCACATAGAGAATTTGCACTATACACACAGTAAAATTGCATCACTATAAAAATATAAATAATTTTTTACTGTCTCACTGATTTATAATTTCCCCTAGTTTATAAATCAAAGTGAGAAAATTTTTTTTTTTTTGGGACGGATTTGGAGTAGCCACTATTGTGCGAGCGATGGAGCTCACTTCAAGTCTTACTTTAATTATTCGAACTGTTTAATTTTTAAAATACGTCTAGTATAATATATCTATAAAAAAATCAAGTTGATCAGATTTCGATAACTATATAATTAGATCAAATTTGTATCTGTAAAAAAAATGGTGGGTGTGAGTATAATACTGTATAAAAATGTGATTTGATCAGAAAACTATTAATATTTAATTAATTTAGTTTTTTTATAAAAAATTTCTAATTAATATAATTTAAAAAATAAACCATTTAAATTATTAAAATAGAAACTGAGATGTGCTCAACGATGACTGCTGTGAATGCACGCACAACAATCACCCTTCATCCACCAAGGAGGGAAAATGATTATACTTTATGGCCAGTGTAGATTACCCATCTGGAAAAATAAAACTTGATTGGTCAAATGTTTTTGTAATTTATTTTTTTATCTTAAAATAACGCATAATTAAAAAAAAAAAAAAAAAAAAAAAACAGGGCATTATTATTTTTAACATTCAAAATCTCTTTTTACACAAAAAAGAAGAAGAAGGTATTTAACAAGTGAATATTTGCAAAAAAAAATTTATTACTTCATTTATAAAACATAAAACAAAACTGAAAACACAATCAAATTTCACTACAACAAATAATAATTTTAAGGACTGAACATTTTTATCTCCAAAAATAAATTTTAGTACAATAAATATTTGGGACCAAATCTTGATGCCGCAAGAATTATTGCTAAAAGGTCTTTCAAAAGTAAAAAAAAAAAAAATAGGAAAAAAAATTTAAAAATATCACTAATAAATATACTTTTAAGGATAAAATAATTTGATCCCAAAAATATTTATTTTTAAGACAAGTTTTGGTTTCAAAATGATCATAATTTATTTTGTCGCTAAAAATACATTAATGACAATTTTGTCAATAAAAATATTTCATCCCTAAAAAGTGATTTTGTTCTAAATTTTGATCTCTAAAATTTTAGAAAAAATTACAAAAAAATAAAAATAAAATAATCCTAAGATTTGACCTTTATAACAAAATAAATCTTGAATTTTTAATTTTATCAATTTAAACCTAATTTTTTAATTTGTTTTCAATCTATACCAGCTGCCTATTTTTATTAAGTAAAACTAACGAAAAAATAATATTTTTAGCCACTAAACTCAACGAAAATGATATTTTATATACACTTACAGTGAGTTTTAATGGTCAAATAATTATATTTCAGTAAGTTTTACTTAATGGAACTAAGTGTATGGTTTTAGATTAAAATACAAATCAAAAGATTATGATTGACATTAACAAAATTAAAAGTTCAAAGTTTATTTTATTATAAAGACCAAATTTTGAGTAGGTTTTTTTTTTTTTAAAAAATTTTTCTAAAATTTTTATTTGTTATAGTGCTTATATTTTTTTTCCTGTGATCTAACACATTATTTTATTGTTCCTATAAGGCCATCACCAATTTTTCATCAGATGTTTCATTAGATTTATTTCAAATGAAGGGAGAAATAAAATTTTCATCAAATCCAGTGAGTCTTTATTCTTTCATTAGATTCTCAACGATAATATGTTCACAAAATTGAAATATCTTCTATGTCCTCATTTATCATTTTTAACTTGAACCGTCATGTGGATTTAGTGAAATCTTCAATATGATGTCTCATACGTTTCATGAAATGTTAGGGTTTTTCGGGTTGAGAGAGGGAAAAACCCAATGAGAGAGAAAGAGAGAGCCACTGATTTTGCAAGTGTGAAAGGGTGCAAGTATATCATGTGTAGGGGTGCCTCTATTTACACACCACATATCATCTTAAGACACATTAATACTTAATTCACACCTTTAATAATTTAATAAATAATAAATTTGTTCAATACACACACAATGTTCCATTTTTACCCTTAATCACACACCCCACTACCGCCACCACCTGCAACCCAGCTCTGTCGCCGGCGCCGGTGTTAGCCCCTCCCCCTTGCCCTTTCTTTTTCAAGCCACCATTACGATCTACCCTTCAACGTCCCCCACTTCGGATCTAAGGTTTCAGAGGGTAGAGATTTAGAGTTTCAGAGGCGAAGGGAAAAGGAAAAAGAAGAAGGGAAAGAATGGTGGGAGAAGGTTATCGGAGGGAGGCGGCTGGAGAGGGAAGCTGATAGGAGAGGTGCTACAAGGGTGGCGCAGAGGGGTGGAGAGGATGGCACGAAGCTAGTGGAGTGGCGGCGTCATCACTGGCATTGGCTAGGGTTTGCAGTGGCACCATAGATCTTCCACCCCCTCTTCATCGCCACCAAAACCCGCTTCCACAAAAGCATGAGAGAGAGAGAGAGAGAGAGAGAGAGAGAGAGAGAGAGAGAGAAGATTGCGAAATCTAAGTTGTGAGGGAGTGCTTGCGACGGAGGGAGAAGGTGAGAGAGACGTTGGCGGCTGCGGAAGGATGTGGAAGAGAGGTTGATAGCGGCAGGAGATAGGGAAATCACTGGCGGTGGTGGCGGCGGCTCATGAAGGAGCTGCTGGTTAGGGCTTCGGAAGAGAGAGAAAAGAGAGATAGAGAAGAAGAGGATATTTTGGTAATTCTCTTTATGGACAGAATAGTAATTAAAAAAATGATATGGGATGAGTAAATTACGGGTGTGTAAATAAAGGCACCACATGTGTAGGGGGCAATTTCATAGTATGAAAGATGCAAGTGTACCTTGTGCAGGATGTAATTTCATCTTGTGTATGGGGCAACTTCATATTGTGAATGGCACAAGTGTATCATGTGTAGGGTGCAACTCTATCTTGTGTAGGGTGCAATTACATCTTGTGAAAGCTTTTGGGATGAATTAGAAATTTTATAAAAAGATTTGATATATTTTTTTTAATTTATATCATATCAGATTAAATTTTTTTTATCAAATTTTTATTCAAATTTAATCAATATTAGAGATGCTCTAATTGATTTCAACCTTGCAAACTATTTCAAGTGCCCATATCACATGGAATTATGATAATGGTATTGTGCATTAACAATCAATTGTTGCATCAGCTTGCATATAAAGCCAGTCTTGATTGATTTGAATTAGAGCTAGCTTTCACAACTTTATATGTAGAGACTTTGAAGGTGGCAACTTTCCATTAGTGATTTGGTCATCCCTTGATGGTGATATCATTTTTATCATATTTAAGCCACTATTGGATCACTCCATTGTAGCTGACCCTTTTTTTTAATTTTTAATTTTTAATAATCAATTGAGTTTTAATTTGACATCTAACCCCAAACTAACTATATATTACCATAGGTTGCTGACCATTATGAAAGAGAACTTTAGCTAAAATAGTGTAGTTGGTTAAAAATCATATTGTACAGTTAATAATCGTCCTAACAATTCATTAAAATTTCAAAACACATAAATCTTAAAGAGTAGATTAGCACTTGTGTGAAGTTGTTGATCAATACCATCATATTGACTTTGCATACACACCATCGTCACTCTATTTACATGTCATTTCCTTGTATGATAAATTATTTTGTTATCTTAACACACACACATATATATATATATATATTTTAAATGTGATGAGATTTACAAATTTGCAAGATGGAGAATAATTTATTAGGAAGAACAAAACTATCTTCTTGAAAAACTACCACTCCACCATCACTACCTCCTTCATTCCATCACTATCACCGCCACCACAACCCCCTCCTCTACCACCACAAAGTAAAAGGAATAGTTAGGTTGATTTGTCCAACTGGTATCCAGTTCAACTCAATTCACTTAAATCCGTTTATTGAATAGATAAGTTTGAATTAATTATTTTAATGTATAATATGTTTTTATTCATCTAAACCCGTCCAATTACCACATCTAGTTTTGTGGCCAAATAAAAACCATCTTAGTCAAGATTCGAAGGGTTAGCCTTATCAGATGTTACGTCTAGACTTGATGAGTCTATTTGCTATGAATGCAACTTTCTTTTTTCTATTTTCTCCTATCAATTGCAAAACACACACACACACACACAACTTAAACAATGCCATAGTGACAACATTTACGTCAGGGCAAGAATTATATGTTGATGGAGGACATGCAAAAAAGTAAAAAGATTAATATGACAATTTGTAATAATTTTTTGACTTTTAAGTTAAAATATCCTATTCCCAAACAGAGCCAAATGAGTGTTTTCCAAATAGTTTTAAGTTAGAAATTGAGGACAAAAGAAAACTTCTTTTTCATTTTTGAATCTTGATGGAAACCAACTGATGGGATCATTGCCTGATCTTCCAAAATTTTCATCCTTGAAGTTGTTGTTTTGCCTGGTCATTGTAGTTCAAAAAAAAAAAAAAAAAAAAAAAAAAAAAAAAAAAAAAAAACCTAATTGGGTCATTGCCTGATCTTTTAAAATTTTCTTCCTTTACATCTTAAGATTCTTAAACCTTTGATTGGAAGAACCTTTGTGAAGAGGGGTTTTTTTTTTTAGGTTCAAATCACATCTTTTTACCTAAGATCCAAACACAATCTCAAGGTATCCAATCGCTTTGCAGGTGTGTTTGGATAGATATTTGAAAAGATAAAAAAGAAATGTAAATGAAATATAAATTAAAATTTTTATTTTCCATTTTCTTTTCCTCATTGAAATTTGCTTTATTTATAGCAATATAATTGAGATTTCAACCAATTTTATGGTTCTGATTTCTTATCACAATAGTGCTTTAAAACCTCTGTTGAGGATTAACATTTTGGATTTTTTACTAGCTGGTCCCAATTGAATCTATTGCCCATTAGGTCATAAGTTCCTATCTCATGCACTAGAAAGTCCTGTTATATTTTTTTTTTGTCCCAATTCTACCCCTGTTGTTATACTGTTAGAGCCATTGATGAATTAGTGGTGTTGGTGAACATGAGAACTGCCAGAGCCATTAATGAATTCATTGGTGTTGGTGAACATAAGAACTGTCTCTGTGGCCCTTGGATTTAAGAGTGATGGTGTTAAATCTGAGAGAGATCAAGAAAATCGATATGAATGAAGATTGGGTGTGTTGACATTGACGAGTTCTAGAGCCATTGATGAATTCGTTGGTTTTGGTGAACATGAGAACTGTTTCTGTGGCCCTTAGATTTGAGAGAGATGATGTTAGATCTGAGAAAGATCAAGAAAATCAATATGAATGAAGATGGGTGTATCGACATTGACGAGTTCGGAGCTTTGTATTGTTTAAACTAGTGATAAACCAATGATGAATTTGTTTAAACTTGTTAGGTTTTTATTATTGGCAACCCCGTTTGACAAAACTCCTTTCAGATGTATTTATTTTCGCACTTTTATTCAGTGAGGCTATGAGTTTATTAGATGCGAATCCAACCCGAATCGAGCTTTGCGAAGAAGTTTGTGATGTTAATGCTTTCAAGATTGCCACTTCGCTGATTAGTACGGGGGTCGAGCTGCCCGGTCAGCTCGCGGCCGAAGCAAAATTGAAAATTGCATTGAAAATTGCTTGTCTGCCATTGGTCGCTCGAGCCAAGAAGAGCTCGCTCGAGCGAAGGTTTGCTCGCTCGATCCAAGGAATGCTCGCTCGAGCCAAGGATTGCGTCCATACAAAAACCTGAAGAAGTGTATTCCTCGCTCGAGCCAAGGATCCGTCGCTCGAGCCAAGGCACTAGTAGAAATCATGAAAATTGCTCTCCTCGCTCGAGCCAGGAAAGCTTCGCTCGAGCGAGCCTCGGAATCCGGATTTCTCAAGGAGTTTGATTTCTTCCCAATCTTGGATTACTTTTGGATTTTCTATAAGTAGCTGGTTTTCTCCCAAAACTAGACTACTAATTGATTGAAGTCCTCCAGATCTTCTTTTTGGTTCTTAAAGGTTTATATCTGGGGATACTTTGTTAGTTTTCTTTGATGTCTTATTGAGTATTCAACTCATATTGAGTATTCAACTCATGGTTTAAAAAGAATACATCAAAGGTTTTGTTTGTTCTACACAAAAGAGAGAGTTGTTCTTCAGTTGTGAATTTTGAAGAATTCGAGCCTGAAGCTTTGGAGGGAATCCGGAGTGGCTCATCAGAAAGACAATTCCGTGCTGAAGATGGGGTTGGAAGAAGCACATAGAGGTTGGTTCAATTAGGCGTTGTGAATTCGCTAGATAATTGAGAGTGATACCTGTGTAATTCCTTTATATCTTCTTAGTGGATTGTTCTTGTGGCTGTTGCCCGTGGTTTTTTAATCACAATTGGAAGGTGTCCAATTGTGGTTTTTCCACGTAAAATCTTTGTGTCTCTTTCTTTTGATTGTTTGATTGGGATTGTTATTTTTTTTATATTCTGCTTAAAATTGATACATAATCACAAATCAACATCTAGGAGGTTTCTAGATTTTTCAAAACTAATGATAAATTTGTTTAAACTAGTGATAAATTTATCACTGATGAATTTGTTAAAAAATTTACAAATAGAAAACTTGATTCGAGAGAGAGAGGGGCATCACAACAAATTTATCACTAAATTAAGTAACAAATTTATCAGATCAGTTACACATCTGTAGAAGATTAACAACACTTTTCAATGCAATGATTTGACACTTTGCATCCCAAACCAGTGATGGAAGATGGTGGTAACGACGATGTCAAAGATAGAAGATTGGTGATAGAGGAAGATAGTGACAATGACGATGTCGAAGATGGTAGATTGATGATGGAGGATTACGATATTGAAGCTAGCAGATGAATGATGGGGGAGGAGCAACGGTGATGGCAACAAAGGAGAAAGAGATAATGGTTGGTGATGGAGGAGGAGGAGGAGGAAATGGTGTGCCAGTGACAGAAATAGAAGGGAGAGAGAGAGAGAGAGAGAGAGAGAGAGAGAGATGTCACTCAACTAAATATAAGGGATAAAAATAGAAGATGGGCTAAATTATTTTGGGTCAGGACTTCTTAGGAATTAAGTCCGGTCCAAAGTACCAGCTCGTAACTCCCCCTAACATTTTCTTTTCTATAAATAGAAAGTCTTTGGTCGGTTTGCAAAAAAGTGTTGAATCGTGAGCTAGTTTGGGCTTGGTAAATCTAATTCCAACACATTGGAATAGGAATCGGAGGGGATTCTATTTCTACTTAAAAAATCATTAAGTATATTCAATTTCTTAGTATTTTTTATTAAATTATTTAGTATTATAATTTACTCTCAATACATCCTATAATTTTTCCTAAATTATTCTGCAAGGTACACCCAAATAATAAATAAATCAAAATTTCCAAATTACATCACTTTCAAAAACCTTTAAACATACTGTTTTTCATTACAGTTATTCCTTTTGTTCACATATAGGAACAACAACACCGATGAAACAAAACAACGGCAAACCTGAATCTCGTCGCTAGTGCAAATATTGACAATTATGAAAGAGACAATAAAATCCAATGAAAGAGAGAAAAAAATTGAAAAAAAAAATGTGATAACCACCATTGTTGCCAATATTGACAATTATGAAAGGGAAAATAAAATCCAATGAAAGAGAAGAAAAATTGAAAAAATGTGATAACCGACATTGTTGAGTTGTGGCAAGCTTTATGAGTGTTCTTATGTGAGGCATTGAGGAAAGAGTTGTGGTCTTGTGGGCTATAATGTTGTGTTTTCATTGGAAGAGCATTTCAAGTGCAAAGTTACCTTCCATGGTTATCTTTGTTTTTTTTTACCTTGACATTTGACCTATTATTGATGTTGTTGATGATAATAGTGAATTTTGGTAAAGTAGATTAGAGTTTTGAGGGAAAAAAATAATTGAAACTTGAAAAAAAAGATGAAGAGAGTTGAATATGAAAAATATATACAAGTGATTTGGGAATACTATGAGACCAAAAAAAAATTTATTTTAAAATTTAATGTATATTATTTTTATTAAAAAATTTACATTACGGTGTAATATAAATTAAAAATTTAAAAATTTAATTGGGCGCACTCAATTATTATTTAAATTCAAACACCCGTCTTACCAGTAATGAAATTCTAGTGAAATAGATGTCTCAGTATTGAAAGTGTAAAATATTGATGGGTATGTTGTAGCGTTTAGAAACAACAATAATGCTACGGGGTCTGAATTTCTATAATTTAAATAACTTGAATGTCTCAAAATAACACTACAAGAAAATACACCTTTGGCGACTAAATTTTTAGTCGCCAAAGGTCGAATTTTAGTCGCCAAAAGGTCCAGTTTTGAGTTTCCCCGACAAAAGCTGTTAGTTGCCACTGTTGTCGTGAATTCATGGTCGCCTATTCCTTTGGCGACTAAACCTCTGTTAGTCGGCAATGTGCAAGTCTTCAGCGACAAAATAAATTGTCGCCAAATGCAAGAACAATTCTGGAAATTATACATTCAGCGACTAAAATTTTAGTCGCCAATACTATTTTTTTTTTTAATTATTTAAACAGTTGCCGACTAAATTTTCATCGCCAAAAGGTATGCCTTTCGGCGACCAATGACTTTAGTCGCCAATACTATATTTCAAAAAATAAAATAAATGCCTCAGCTGGTGCTCCCACGGAGCGAACTTGGAACGTCCAACATTTGGACCCCACTACACCTTAAGCACCACATGCTCCCCCACTACGCCACTCTGCCATCACATGATTATTAATGCTACATATATTATTTATATACTATATTGCAAAAAAAAATTTGTATATATAAAAATAATTTTTTTTATGTAATATATTTTATGTTAAAAATAAAATATACTATAAAAAAATAGGATAATACATTCAGCGACTAAACCTGAATTTTAGTCGCCAATTCTCTATTTTTTGGCTACTAATTTCTTTTTCTGTCGCTAAAACAATGAAAGCCGGCCTAAGCATAGCACATTTGGCGACTAAATTAAATTTTAGTCGCCAAAACTTCTACTTTGGGCGACTAAAGTATATTTTAGTCGGCAATTATTGACCTTTAGCTACTAAATTTCATTTTGTAGCCAAACACCCTCATCTTTCAGCGACTAAATTGTGTTTTGTCGGCAAAACAGCTATAATCGGCGACTAAACCTGTTTTTGGTCGCCAAAAGAGTCACTTTTGGCTACTAAATTGTTTTAGTCACCAAAAACAGTCACTTTTGGCTACCAAACAACCTTTTGTCGCTAAAACTGCTACATTCGGCGACCAAGTCGCTAAAACCCTGGTATTCGGCGACTAATGAATTTTTGTCGGGAAAAGGCTTCATTTTTGGCGACTAAATCGATTTTAGTCGCCATTCCTCCAACTTTCAGCGACGAAATCCACAATTTTAGTCGCCATTGCTGCTTTTTCTTGTAGTGTAATATCATCTTAAATATAAAACGATGTTATTTTAACACACTTAAGTCATTCAAGTCACTTAAATTCATATCACAAAATATATGCTTTTTTGTAAAAACAAAAAAGACAATAATATTAAGCGATGGAAAAGCAGTTACTACGCCAAGATGTAAGACTTAAGAGATTTATCCACTGTGGTCGAAAATAGCGTAGCGTAGAGCATAGCCTGTTCCTGCACATGTTTTCAAATTGTTTCCAAATGTTAAGGATTTGTTTGGTAATTATTTTATTTTTAATTTTTAATTTATATTTTTAAAAGTTGTCATAAAAAATTATTTGATAATTTTTTTAATTTATAAATAGTTATCTTAGTTTACAAATTTGAGAAAAAAACGTAAACTCAAAAAATGATTTTTAATTAGAAATTTAAAATTTTAACTAACAAATTTTTTTTTCAATTAATTTCTTTTTCAATTTTTTCTTTCAATTAATTTTTTTTCAATAATTTTTTAATTAATTTTTTTCAATTATAATGTATATAATCCCATTTTTTTCAATTATAATGTATATAATCCCATTGTCATAAATAATAAAAAATAAATAAAAATATTTAAAGTCTGAACAAACATATTTTTTAATTTATGTTTTTAAAATTTTTCAAATATTTTATTTAAACTAAAAGCGTTTGTAATTTATGTTTCTCTAAAAACAAACAAAAACTAACAAAATTTTTGTAAACATAAATAAAAAACGTAAGGATCACCAAACGCTACCTAAACTACTTAAAAGGATGTAATTTTCTCCCCTCACACCAGTTGCTGGATTTTTGTCTCGGGCAGCAGTACAAGAAAACCCAAATGGGTTGCATAGTAGTCGTTGGGCTTGACTGCTTGTTAAGCCCAATCCATGATTCATAGAGCCTGTAGGAATGGACTAGACATTTTTTTTAGGCCCGTTTATGGGAAGGCTTTGAAAGAATGCTAAAATTCTGGCCCAGCCCATTTAAAATTTCTGTATACATACATGTATATCCTACATATATAATATATGAGTGCGTGCAACATGATTGTTAATTAATGTGGCCACTCGTTAACCAAATTCATATATCAGTAATCCTAGGTATTATGAAAAATCTGTCATGAAAATGATCATGAAAGATTTGTGATCTTTAAATTACACTTAGAATAAAACACCACACACTAATCAAGATAATCAAAGAATCACAAATCTTTAATGATCATTTTCATGAAAAAATTTTCATGATCCCTAACATTTCTCTTCATATATATATATATATAGTGATGGGAAAAGGGAGTGATGGGAAAAGGGGGGATGAATCATTGTTGTTATATAAAAATGATAGAGAGTCCCACAAACATCCCACTCTCATGACCCTACACGCGTGCTCAGAGAAATAGGAAAAAAACAAAAAACAAAAAAAGCATAAACACATGACTAATCACAATCATTTGAGGTCATAAAAGTCTTCCAAAACAAGGCCCCAAATATTTTCCATATTTATAAACGTACATTTTACATAGATTCATATTTATAAGAAAACATCCGCATCGTTAAATTAGCAACATTAGTGACCCATTCTGGCTCATAAATTTAATTTAAACTCCCATCCGGGAAGTGACAAGAAAAAGAACAAAAAAAATCTAGGTGCATATGTATACACTTTCCCTAACTTGCACTGCACCACTATCCCCTTTCATTTTTCCTCAGCTACCACTGTGTCCTCTCTCTGCTTCTATCCTCCATTATCACCACCACCATCGATTGCTAACCATAAACCACCACCTGTCTCTCCTCCAACTACGACCACCATCAAACCTAGCATCACTGCCACAAAGCCATCACATGCAAGTTCCAAACGCTGCTGCCCCCTCCAAAAGCAACACTACAAACCCTCTACCAGCACCAACACCAACACCAACACCAAAACCAAAACCAAAACCAAAACCACCATCATAGCGACAAAGCCACAATTGCCGCCGCAAATCCACCACCACCAACATCAAACCCGCCATCACCACCATCAAATCCACCATCCCCGCCATCGGTAGAGGTTTTGGGGGTTGGAAGTTGCAGATTTCAACCGGCCAAAGAGAAAGGGAGAGAAAAAAATGGAATAACTTGTCTAATGTGCCACATTTTTATTGGTTTCCCATAAACAATTTATGAGAGAACATTAAATAGGTTATTCTCCTCAAATATAGTTTATGAATAGAGATTATTTAGGAAACAATCCTCTGCCCAAAAGTCGGTGATTTTTGTTGTTGGATTTGAGGTGAAGGTTTTTAAAAATTAATTTCAAATGAAAGTGCACAAAATAACCCCCTGTTATTTTTAAATTTAAAACAGACGATAATCTTATAAAATTTTAAGAAATTAATTGAATTACATGTTAAAAGAGAGTTGAACCCCTTATACCTAACCTTTATTTTGAAGGCCACGGTTCCACTGTTCAAAGTAGTCTAAACAGAGGTAAATTCAACTTACCACATAGTCGCATGTCCACTCAATAATAAAATGACACATCACCATCGTATCTAAAAATTAGAAAACAAAGTAAATCATGTATTCTCTTACTATTAAAAGGACACACGATGTGTACTGTAGTGTTCTACCTCCTAGATAGTTTCTCCAAGTTTGGCTACTAGTGCAAACTGGCAATGAAAGTGAAAGACTATACATACAAACATACATACATATATATATAAACATAGAAGGTCCACCCAATAAAAAAAGTACATACAGATGCCCTAGAAAACTAGAAACTTTGGTGAGTAGTCATAGCACAACAACAAAAGAGAAAGCACAAGGCAATAGAAGAAAAACCTAACATGAATATATAATGAACAATTCTCTGTGTTTTGGCCTTTAAACCACAAAAATAAACAAAGGTGGTTTAGCTTTAGCTGTATTGGGCAATAAACGCATGTTTTGCGAATCAGTGAACAAAGTTCCAAGGTCGGTTTTGTTAGATGTAATCCCTACCAAAACATGACCATGATGGGCAACAACTCTTTTGACAAAGACTTGCCCGCCATTGAATATATTTTTCACTCTGCAAAATATAAGTTGCCTACTAGCTTTCATGTATATATATGTCATACTTATCATCTCTAACAATATTCTCTATTCTTTTTCTAAATTTTAAGTAAATATTTGAATTTTTATTTTTGAAGAACCATTTCTGAATGGTGAGTTGCTCAGTCCAAATCCTAAGAGATGCTGCAGGATCTCTTTGATACTCTAGTTTTGGAACACCTGGTTTTGACCTTTAGCTTCACAACTTGAACGGGCATTTTCAGTCTAGGTTTAAGAAAATAATTTCATATTAGTAGTAAACTCCATAAACATTAAGCTAGGCCACAAACTTTTCCATTAATCTATAAATAATTTATGGAAGTACCACTGACCTGTAATTTCCCCCCATTTTATCTCTCTCAATCTGTCCACCAAAATTTCTTAATCCACCTCTTTGTATTTTTGTAAAACTCTAATATCCTTTCATTTGAATTGCATCCACCCAAATGGAGCCTTGAATCAAACTTATGCCAATAGTCATTGTCTAGCTAAAAACTTAGTTCGGATTTATGAGATTTGAAAGAAAAAATAAATTTGACACTACTCATTCACTCTAAAAAAACTCGTATTTAGATATCAATTTCAAGATTTATTAATTTGTAAACTTAATCGCAATGGCTTTAAAATAACAATGAATAGTTATTAGAAATCCAGATTCTAGCACAAGAAAGATGTTAATAAACACAATCTTTTCTACCTCTATTTTATTCTTCCTTTCTAGTTAGTCAATCCACCTTGGTAAGCAACCTCTCATATGATGAAATTCTAATAGCTCACCCTAAATGTGTTCTGGTTGGGTGAGATTCTAAATTGGCTACAGGGAGATTCTGTTTTAGAAGGTTGACAATGTCAATCCATCTAAGTCACAAAGCGTTAGAACACAAACAGTCATGAAACTTTATAGAATTGAGAAAGTTAATACCATATAGAATTCACAAACAAGGATGTCATTTTCAGTGGCCCTCTATTTAGATCCTGTAGTCAGTATTGGATTATTCTTATTGTTTTTATCAATGCTTTTAGTTATTGACGATAAAGCTGAATATATATATATATATATATATATTTCTATTGTGCCACTAAACTGATTCCTAAAAACAGATTCCTAATTGACCTAAGTTTTGTCCCAATTACTTGAAGGTGGCTACATGAATCTACTTCCTCCATGCCAAGTCCTCCGGCAGACTTCTATATATTATGCCAAAATTAGCATAAACACGAAGTTCTCCCAGCTAAATGATATACCATGAGTACTCGTAGGCAGTAGGTGTCAGAATTGACTAATTCAAAACGAATGTTGTGTCAACTATATGACTCTAAATCATCTCTCAATATCCACAATCACGGTTTTTAGAATCTTGCGATTCATGATTCAATTCACACCAATTGATACAGGTTTCAACAAAAAGATTACCGTTAAATCTTAAATTGAGTGAATCGTATAAGTCAATTGTGATTCACTATGATTCATTGTCGTTCACTACAATTCAATACTGTTTGCATAGTGCATGAAATGAAATCGTTTTCACTAAACAAAAACAGAGATTAATTAATTTTATTAATATAGTACATAATTTTATATGTATATATACAATTTCATATATAAATTTATATATTATGTTAATAAAGTGATTTACAATCTGATACGATTCACTATTCATTAGTTTAAACCATTCACAATTCAAATTTGCAAATTGACAACAATGCCCAAGATTACAATTTTGGCACGCAGCCTCATTGTTTTAGTTAAATATCTTTACTTGCCGAATTTGAAGCAGTGATAAATGTAGTGTCCGTAGAATTGTTGTTTCCAAAGACAAGGAAAAGGCCAAAAGATTGACATTTATACAGCAAATAAGACCTAGTAAACTCAAGAACACATTCCAAACAATGGATAGGAACAACCACAGCTCAGAAATAAATAAAAACTACTTCACTACAATAAATTTGGTAGCCACAAGTTCTTGAAACAAGCATCACATAAAAATCATTAAGATGCTGATCAAAAAAAAGAAAAAAACATAATGATGCCAAGAATATTCCCAATATTACAAAACATAGAGACATCATAATTGGATTACAAAGCACCCAACATTCAAATCCCCCATGAGTAATAATAATCTCTTCAGCTCATTTCCCCTTGCCCTTTACCTCTCAATTCCTCCATTGTTGTGCACAAATAGCAGGAATAAGGTCACATTCGAATACAATAATGGGCAAGGAATAATAAACACAAGAAAGAGAACATTATACAAAGAAACAAACAAGTCATGTATATAACACATAATTCGAAAAATCAGTAAGGAGTAGTGTGGTAATACCCAGGCGGTGGTAGCCCCACCCCGTTTACTGTCGGCATTCCATAAGGCATCATCATTGGTTGAACACCCGGTGCATAGTATCCGCCGCCACTGATCTTGGCCAAACTAGTTTGGCCTTGCATTCCCTGACTAGCATATTGTTGCCATACAATTTGCTCCTGCACAAGCAATTGTTGTTTCTTCTCCATGTCTGCCATTTGGACATAAGAAGGCGGTGGAATGAACGACGACGCAGCAAATGGGTCCTGCCCTACCGTCTGAACGGTTCCATCCGGGGCCGGAAGAGCCAAAACAGGCGTTGCGCTCTTCCCTGGCCCCGGCAATGCCACGCTGCTGGCACTGCCACCGCTTAATTGGGCATTGCTAACATGTTGCCTAACCATTCCTTGATCATACATGCCATTCAATAACAACGGGTCAAGCCCACCACCCATCATTGCCTTTTGGTTCGATAGATGACTTGCTGATTCAACTAGGGCCAATTCCCAATCAGCCTTGCCAGTTTCAGCTGCCGGAGTCTGCCAAGCAGAGGTTACTTCCGGTCCCCCATTCGATGGAAAAGCTTCCCAAGACCCATTTCCATTTTTCGCCACAGGACCCGCAAACAATGCCAAGGCAAATCTATTCCCCTGATCATCTGCAGACAAAGCCTCATCCCTCAAATCCACCAAATCCCCAGCCTCTTGCTGTTTCTGAGGCTTAGGAAGCTCCGGTTCAGGTGGTGGCGGAGGTGTGTAATTTTCTGGCGCTGGCAATGCTTTTATTTCATTCATGTCTTGCACGGGCTCCTCTTGAGCCACCACCGGTTGCTCTACTTTCCTCTCTGGGCTCTTCAACGCTTTCGCTCTATCCCTCACAAACTCCTCCAAAGTCTCCAATAACTTGCCCGTAATCCTCTGCACTTCCGGGTACTCTGATGACCTTGCCAAACCAATGTCAGTACACCAATTATAAAACCCTACAAGCTCATCAATTTGCTTCGCAGCACTCACATACGCATCGAAAGCCTTAACACAATCCGAATACTCCATGTCGAAAAACCGATCAAGTAACACAGCTAAAACCTCACAAATATCAGCATAGAGCTTAAAACTCTCTTTAAGAATAGGGTACAGAGCAACCAACACCATCCTCCCATTTTTGGCCATACCGGTGGGTCTACACGCCAATAACCTATCCAAAAGCCTCTGCAAATGTCCCATTTTCCCGAAAACCCTTTCGGGGCTCATGTCCCTCAATGGGGTCACATCTTTCTTCTCCTCCCCCGAAGTCTCCCTCACATCCCCAAACGATCTCGACCGTCTCATCCCATAATTTCCATAACCCGGTTCGTCTCTAAACTCATTGTAATCATACTCGTAAGCCCGATTCGGCGGCGATCGCCACCGCTCCTCCCTGGATCCATACCTCTCAATCTCAGAACCACCAGAACCAGAACCAGAAGCACCACCACTTTGCTTCCTCTCATACAAAATCAACTCCAATTTCTGGTCCAAATACAGAGCATAACTCCTCACAAAAGCCGAATGGTCCCACGAATTCGAGTGCGCTTCGTCTCGAAAATCCGACATATTCAACAACCGAGTCCCTCTACGAGTCGCGTACGTGATCTCTTGCTGAAACACGGGCTCGCCATCGGAGAGAAGGCGATGAACCACGATCAAACTCTTCAAAGCAACGATCCAATCTCGAGTTTTCCCCAATCGCTTCGATACTGATGCTACGCAAGCACTCACGTAGCCTCTCGAGTACGAAGTCAATTGCAAGATCTCTCGAATGTACTTCTCGTCCGCTGGTTCGTCGTCGTGACTCGTCGCTTTCACGATCGCCACTTCCAGCTCCGGAGCCAAGTTGCCTGCTACTTTCGCGATTCCGATGCTTGTTTGATCCTTCACAGCTCCGATCGCTTTGCGGATCGTGCTTGGAGCCATTGTTGCCGATCACTGAAAAATCCAAAACACATAAATTAAATCAGATCTTCGAAATTTCATAGTTTTTTTTTTGAAAAAAAATTCGTTTTTTTTTTTGTTTTGTACCGTTGAGTATGGAGAAACTTCTTCTAGATCTGCGGCGAAGAGAGAGGGTCTGACCTTTCGGAGGGTGTGTGATTTTGTGTTGTTGACTTTTGGAGAAGAAAATGGAGACTGTGAAATTGGATCTGAGCTGAGTTGATCTGCAATGGAGGTCTTAATCTTTCTCTCTCTACTTTTTCTCCATCTAGATTTTCTTCCAGTGATTCGAGAGAGATGAAGATGGACGAATAAGAGGTGGATTGAAAGGATGGGTTGGGGTCCGGAGGGTATCTGGGCCGTTGATCTGAGATCTAGATTTTGTGTTGTCTGGGTGGACTCGTGTATACTTCGAGCTGAGGACATGTGAGGATTTTAATGGGTATGTGAGGGTGTTATTTATTACCATGCGAACGTGTACGGTCTTTGCAGATTTTTTAACCTTTTTTTCCTTTTATTGTCAATAGTTTTGGAGATTTTCTACTTTGTAAGGAAATTAAGATCATCCCCATTACACTACACTACACTTCACTGGAGTTTATTGTTGGCACTGTTGTAATTTGGGTTCGGCCTGCCTTCGGGTCTGTAGACTCTCGCCAAAAATCGAATTGGGCCGGGCTAACTTAGGCTGGAGATAATAAATTTTTGTTGAAAAGCCCCTTCTATGGGAGCTTTTTTGTGTGAAGCCCACCAAACAAAATAATAGTTTCAAAAGTCCCTCAAATAAAAAAATATGATGAAAAGGTTGAAATGTCCTTCCATATAATCCAAAACCCTCGATGAACCATTTCTCTTTCCTTTCTATCTCCATATTACTGGTGTCCTCTCTCTTCCCTTTATTTTCTCTCTTTTTAAGCCCTAAACCTTTTGATCTCCATTTTCGATCCATCTCACAAAATCGAAATCTTGAAATCGTCCATTGAAATCCATCACCATCTCAGATTTGATGCCTATGAACTTATGTTTGAGATCAATAGTTCTAGATTTGAGATAAAATGACTTCATATATGTTCAAAAAAATGATAAATTGATATATTATAATAAAAAATCGAGAGTTTTTTGTTTGTTTGTTCATAAATCTAAAGTAAAATTCGACTATAATTCATTTATCTAGTATGTACTCTGTTTTCGCAACAGTAAAATTTTACTTTGGTTAATGAAAAATAAAGTTTATTCTCTTATGCATAAACAAACATTCAACAACACAGTAAAATTTTACTTTAAGATTCAAAGTAAATTTTACTCTAAAATATAGTAAAATTTACTAAAAAACAAATCAGAAACTGCATAGACAAACATTCAACAATACAGTAAAATGTTACTTTCAATTCAAAGTAAATTTTACTCTGAGATACAGTAAAATTTTACTCTGAAATAAAGTAAAATTTTACTTGAAGATTCAGAGTAAATTTTACTCTAAAGATTCAGAGTAAATTTCACCAGAAAACAAATCAGAAACTGCATAAACGAACATTCAATAACACAGTAAAATTTTACTTTCAATTCAGAGTAAATTTTACTTTGAAATACATTAAAATTTTATTCTGAAATAAAGTAAAATTTTACTTGCATGTTAAAAAAACATAACAGATAACACCAGAGTAAAATTTTACTCTCATTTTATCAAACAAAAACAAAGCACAAACCAAAGTAAAAGTTTACTCTCATTCTGTTAAACAAAAACAGAGCACTAACCAGAGTAAAATTTTACTTTCATCATGTCAAACAAAAATAGAGCATACAACTGATTGAACTCAGCAAATCAACAAAAACAAATCAAAAATAACAACAGATTTATACAGCTTTGCAACGTAATCTCTCATTTAATTGAGAATGTTGATCTTGGATGGCAAGATCGTGCATTGTTGACCAAGGGTGAAATCGTCGACGGTGAAATCTTCAGACTTTGAGATCGTCTTCATGGATTTCGCAGATCATCTTCACTTTGTAGATCATCTTCAAGATCGTTTTATGCATGAGCTGAGATTGTTTAAATATATGATATATATATATATATATATAAGGGCAATATGGTCAAAAAAATAAAATAAAATTATAGAATGTCCTTATTGAGCTAGGCTTCTCTTACTCAGGTGCTTTTTGAAAGAAAATTCATTGAGTTGTCCTTTATCTTAAAAAAAAGGTCCAACAAATGGGGTCTCACCAAAAATTCCTAAATTTTAGTTAAAAAATTAAAAAATTATTATAAATTGTCATATTATTCTCTTTATTTTTTTTTGCACATCTTTTAATGAAAAGTTAAAAAATTACTAAAATAACATATTTCTAAACGAGACCTTAGTCGCACAAAATCTTGGCTCAGACTTAAGCCCAGGCCTAGGTTTGGGCCCAAGCTGGACTCAATATTTATTTTATTTTTTTCACAAAAATAACTTAAAAATAACATTGGGTCTTAGACAAGACGAGCGAGCTAGGCCTTGGGTGGTCTTCAGAGTGTGCTTGGATCAAGCCAACGAGTTGGGCTCGAGCCAGAAAACACACAACCTAGGGCCTGGGGGGTTCGGGTTGGGCTTGGGTTCGGGCTTGGCCTGAATAGGTCGGGCTGCAGCAAGCTTCGGGTGGGTTTTGGGTCGACGGACTATTTTTACACCCCTAGTTATTGGGTTTACTTAAGCTTGGTTTATTTATGTCAAAAATAAATAAATAAATAATAATAGAGATTCCTACAAAACATAACCCCCAAAATGATCTGAACCATTCGTGTCACTGTCAGACACAACTCTTAAAAAAAATTCAAACACATTAATGGCCAATACATCAGTGGGGGTCATGGGGGTCCTGTTTTGTAGGGTCCCAAACATTTTTCAAAAAAAAAATTATACTATATTCAATTGTATTTTTCAAAGGAAAAATTAGTTAAAACCCTTCCATTGAACCCTTATTTGATAAAAATGACAACTTAATTTATTTTACTTTATAAATCCCCTAAGGAGAAGGCACATAATTGAATAAGGATAAAGTAGAATATATATATATATATATTGGACAATATTACCAGAATAACATGTTATTGTGAGACAAAATAACATGTTACTGTCAAACAGAGTAACACGTTCTTGTTTACATCAATTTCGACGATAATAAATTTTATTTTAAATTTAAAGAATTTCATAGTCAATATAGATCTTATTTGATAAAAATACTAATTTTATTAAAAATCGATATCTAAATCAAAAGTTATATTATTTTAAAGTTTAATATTTTAGTAATAGTGGTATGTGTTTGATTTTACAAGAAATTTTTTTTGTGCTTATCCTTAATGCATTAAAATTTTGTTATGAATGGGGGTTTTGACCAAATCCCCATTTTTAAATTAATGTACTAATTATTACATTAGTATTAGTAATAGTGGTAGCAGCACGGGAGTGTAGGTGGTGGTTGGAGTAGTGGTGATGGAATAGAGGTAGTGGTGATAGCAATAATGATGATGGTGGTTGTGGTCGTCGTAGTGATGGTGAGGTGGTGGAGATGATAGTAATATTGGTTTTGGTACAATTTTAGTTTAGAAAATGTTTTCATCATTTTAAAAGTGAAAAATATTTTTTTTTTGTCAAATAGACTTGTTTTTTTTTTATTATAAATGCTAGAAAATGTGGAAAAACAAATTTCCACCCAAACAAACGGAGCGTCAGTTAAAAAAATTTGTGACTGAAAAGTTTTGGATTTGGTATTCGAATCAACCGTTTAAATTTTAAATTTTGAAAATAATTGTTTCAATTTTTTTTATTATTCACAAGGATAATAACATTTTAAAAAAATTATATTTTTCAACACATTAGCACTTCATTTGGCATGAGCTATTTTAGCTAAATGAACAGACTAATTTAACTAATAAAATAAAATATCACATCCAAATCTTAATTATTTCATTTTTTCTCTTACAATCATCAAATCAATTACAAAAAAAAAAAAAAAAAGAGTCAAAATTTATCCCAAACAGAACCTTTTAGCCAGTCTAAAATAACTAAAAAGTCAAGCTAAATTAGCTCATCTCAAACGAGGGCTAAAGGAATAAGGTTATTCTCAAGGTTATTTACATAGTGTGACATCCTAATTGTTTAATTAAATACCATGTATAACTAGAATAAAATAAAATAGTGAATATTATGGGTGTATGAGATAAAGTGAAATTTTAATTAGAAATAATTTATTTTAAGAATTGAGTCAAAGTAAAATACACCAAAATTAAGAAAAATAATAATAAGAATAAGAATAAATAAATAAATATAATAATAACAAATCTAATAATAATAATAATAATAATAATAATAATAATAATAACAAATCTAATAAGAATAAACGTGCGTATTTGCTGGACGAATAAAACCTCAACATCGGGGCTGCCTAGGAATAGAGATGATGATTCAGCAAATTCGAGTTATTAATGCACCCTTAGGCTGTGTATATATATAAAAAAAAAAATGATGATGATGGGGTCTTTCCTGATTGGCTAAATATATATATATATTTTTTTTTTTTTCAGCCAATGACAGGCTATCACCTGGTACTGGGGGTCGCTGGGTCTCACCCCCATTGGGGGTCCCCAGCATTGTTGTATATATAAAGGGATGAGTGGGGCTGTAAAGTGAATAGGATGAAAGAAAAAGGAAATAGAAGGGAAAAAAGGGAGCAAAGGAACACCAGTGAGAATGTAGCAAAAATAAAAAGAAAATAGTAAGAGTCAATATTAAGGTGAGTTATCTTATATCTTGAGTTACCATAATACATTTTATTTATGTTTTGAATTATCATAATTTATTTTATACAAGTTATGTTTTATAACTTATATTTATATTTCAATTATGTTAATTATTTTATGAACTCCATTTGCTTAAAATGAAATCTATGGATATATTTGTTTAAATTTTAGAAATTATTTGACAATGATTTTGTAAACATTTATTTTCTATAAGTACCACCGCAGGAGTTTCATGCCTTAGGGGACTTAAATAACCATTGGCCTCTGTTTGACTACTTGTGGTTCTCTGTTTATTATGGATTCATTTACCTCTGTTCTGATTGTCATTCCTATGACTTATGTTCTGTACCGTGGTTATGATTATTTATTTACATAATTTTCATATTTCAATTTCTGTCACTTTAAATAATTTGTTTATTTATATTAAGTTATGTAAATGTTTTAACTTAACTAACTATCCATGGTTATTTTGTATTTTCTATACTCTTGGCATAATATTTCTCACTCTGCTGTGTGCTTATGGTTGTTACCCTTTCAGGTGACAAAATATAAGGAACCCGAAACTTTATGTAGTGGAACCCGTCCAAGAATTTGATACTGATCCGTTATTTTGTTTTTTTTTTCTTTTTTTTTTTTTTACCGAGGGCCGACCACTAAATAAAAAAATAAATAAAAGCCCTATAGATATACTTTCTTTTATCAAAATAGTCGAATGAAGTTAATTTTCTGTTTAATTATTTTCTTACTTCCATTTTGCCTTTGCCTGCACCATTTAATTTGCTACGATTAGAATTATTTAGTAAGTTGCGATTCCAGTCCTGAGCTCATGGAGTTGGGTCGTGAGACATAGAGACCCTTTAAACTATTAAAAAATATTACTTTGATTCTCTAAACTATAAAAGCGCATAAATAGACCCCCTAAACTATTGAGAAATATCATTTTGTCTTCCTAAACTATAAAAGTGTACAGATAAATTTTATTATCTACATATAATTTTATTTATGTATTGAATCTGTTCTACCACAAATAGATTTCGCCGCATAGATTTGATAGATTCCCCTAATCTTGATATTCAAGCACGAATCTCTTGAGCGCATCGGTGGCAGATCGCAGAATGGGCAAAGCATTTTGCTGCAACGAATGGCCGATTCTTATTATATTTACCAAGATAGTCTTGCTCGAATGAGTTCCACCATAGAAGCTTTCAATATACACCCGAGTACAAATCTTTCACTCATTGAGAACTGAAAACTTGTGATTAGATCGTCTTGAAGACGGATGCGGTAGGAAATTATAAAAGTATATCAATTGGACCCCTAACTGAAGGGGTCAAAGTGAAATACGCCAATAGTTTTAGGGGTCTATTTGTACGTTTTTATAGTTTGAGGGACAAAATGATATTTCTTAATAGTTTAAGGGGTCTGTTTGTACGCTTTTATAGTTTAGGGAGTCAAAATGATACTTCTTAATAATTTAAGAGATCTTTGTATAAAAAACTCTTATTTTCACTGTTCTAATAAATAAATACATGGATTAGTAAGTCAATATCATATACTACTTCCTAGCTTTTCATAGTCATTTTAGCATACTCAGAATTTTATTAGATTTTATAGTTTCCAACCACTTGAACAATCAACCAGGATGGACATAAAGAGCGGCAAGCAGGGCGATCGCCCCCTTACAATTTAAAAAAATCCTTTATATATTAATTATTATTTATTTTTAAATTATAAATATTCCCCCCTCTAGATTTGAAAAAAAAGAAAAAGTGATAGTACGATTTACACATTTTAACATATGAAAGGTGAGATGCAAAGTATAAAATTTAACAATTTTGACAAAATATAATAATAAAATTTGGTTTCTCATAATTAGTATCGATAAATTGTCTTACAATTGATCTTTTATAAATCAATATGAGCATAGGAAAACATGTTATTTATATATATTTTTATACTATTTTTACCTTTTATGTATGTAAAAATTTATATTGTAATTTGCACTTCATTTTAAATTTTTTTGTTAAAATATATATTCGTTGCCTGTATATTAAAATTATACATCGGTCCCTCCAATCAACCATTCTGCCTAATCACATCTACACCCTAGTAATATCCCATCAATAAATGGACTTAACATAGGTAAAAAATTCTAAACTTGTATTTGAATTTTAAATTTAAAAAGTAAATGTCAAAAAAAAAAAAGAAGTAAAGAAGTAAAGAAGTACAAAGAAAATATAAATTTAATTTTTTTTTTACACATTTTTTTCTTTCTGTTTCTCTTTAATTTTTTATAAATTTATATTCAAATTCAATAATTATAAGAAAAAATAATATATATTGAGTCATTACCAACCAGGTGTGCAAATCCAACAATTATTTTATGCCTAAATTGACTACGGAGTCTACAAGACAGGATTCCAATATTGTTTATGCAGAGAAAGTCCAGTAAAGAGATCAACAACTAATGTTCATGATCATACCCTCAACGTATGTTTCCTTCTATAGAAAATCGGCAGTGATTCAGCCCCCGAAATGGGGCCCGAATCCCCCGAAATGTCATTTCAAGTAAAAAAAAACAAAAAAAAGAAAAGGAAAATAGTTTCCAAAAATAGAAATTAGGGGGGATTAGGGGGATTATTTTTAGGGGGATTTTTCATTTTCCAATTTATAATAACATAATATGATAAAATCCAGTTTCTAAGCTAGATAGATTGACAGAGAAAAAAGCTCTTTTCCCCAAAAAAAAAAAAAAAGATGGCCAACTTTTAAAAGCTTTTTTTTTTTTTTTTTTTTACTTGAAATGGCATTTCGGGGGATTCGGGGGCCTCATTTCGGGGGCTAAATCACTGCCGTTATAAATTAGTGTGGAAAAGTACTTTGGTCTGAAGCACAAACATCCACAACCAAATGACTTCAATCAAACACAAACACAAACACAATTGATAGTGATGCTCTTGTGCAGCCTTCATCATTCAAGTTCATTTTAGGTAAAAAAAATTATGTAACTCTTCTGTATGAATAGTATAAATTCATTAATGAATATAGTGTAACTCTTCTTGTCTGTCAGAATCATATTAAAAAAAAATTCGCATTTATAATGTAACTATTTAGTGACTGTCACAACTATTTGTAATTTTCCCAAGAATTGATTCCCTAACTTTATAATTAAGAGAGTATACGAGTAATTCATTGAATTAATCCAATAAATTAATTGCATGTGTGTTCAATTGTTAAAAAAAAAAAAAAAAGTTTCACCTTATCGGTTATGAGTGCAAATTTAATTCTTTGTTGTTGAAGTTGGAGACAAATTGAGCATTTCATTAATTATGATGCGTCGTAATTGCAATTATATGATGAATAAAACTATAAAAACAAACACTTTTTTATAAAATTCGCGGTGAGCTATTCTATCATTTAATTTTCGTGAGTTATATTAAAATATTACATTTGTATTATTACACACGACATCAATTTGTAAAATATTTATTTGTATAATAATTTTCATATAAAATAAATATAAATCGATACCACAAGCCACCTATTTTACACTTATTTTGAAAGTTGACTAAAAAAATAGTTTATTTGTTAAAAATAAACCTATAAAAAAATTTTAGGTTCATAAAACTAAGATTATTCTATTACATTTCATACATCGCAACTATGATGTCCGGGTATTTAACTCGTCTCTTTCTCCTTGAATTGTGTTTATTTTGCTTGTAGTGGGAGTGTCGGCAATTAATCTAAGGTCTCGTCGACCATTTGGGTTCATCGTTCTTGAAAACCTTCCTCAGATTCTCTTTTCTTGGTCCTATTTTTCCCGAGGTTGAGTTTTACTTGTCTCGGAGAGCGTGAAATTTGATCTGGGGTGTCCGGGACTCACTGGCGCAATTTTACAGGTGAAAAGGCAAAATTGCACGTGCAGGGGCAAGTGCGAGAATGGGGCCGCACCTACAAGAAATCAGGCCGCACGTGCGGTGAAGTGAGGCTGGTTATGAGTAGAGGCCGCTTAAATTGCACATGTGGAAGTAGGTGCGGGAGTGAGTGCCACACGTGCGGGAAGTACGCGCCACACGTATGGAAAAAGGGGCGCACAGGCAGGAAAACACTGAGTCCAAATTTTTTTTCTTTTCTTCTCCTTGGGCTGAGTGTATCTCACTGTAGCTTGCTTTTCATGCTCCTTTCAGATACGATAGCGCTACAGTTCGGACTCCCGTGATTCTCGATCTAATCTCACAAGTACAATGTGAAACAAATAAACACAAAAGAATCCAAATCCGGCAAATCTTTTGAAAAATTGATTTTAAATTAAAATGCCAAAAATGGACTACTTTTCCACATTACAGAGTCGCCACCTAAATATTTTTGAAAAATTTAGAAAACCCGGAACTCATGCCAAAGGCCATTTATCTGTCATCACCAAAGTGTATCGGCTCGGGAATTTAGGTACAAGAGGGGAAGGTCATGAATTGAGCACCCTATTCGCCCAATCAAAGATCGGCCTCTAGTAATCATGATGTGATTCTTATTTACATTATATGTTCTTGTTCCGATTTATTAGGCTAATTTTACTAGTGAGTTTGAATACGCGTCACTTAAAATAGTGAGTTTGTATGTACGTTAATCAATTTATTCCAATTCAAGCAATTAGCCTTCATCCACCAGCATTCAAAAAGTTATATCACTTAAGCAATTAGCCTTATGGTATTATGCTTGGCATGACAACTATCACAGTTATACGATAAGTGCTCATCTAGTACTCCAAGGCAAGTCGAATAAAAAAATGATTAGAGAATATGCATGCTCCTAAACGATACAATTTGACTAATGCAATGCACACATTTATGTAATTTTTATAGGCTCGGCTATGAGCATGGTATATGATCCAATTCAAGACATGTGATAAATCACGTTTCTCAAACTATGAATTTGAAATTGACATTGGTTAGTATGATGAGCCGAACCCAAATGTATATGAAATAAGTGTATGCGAACATGCGAATGCTTAAGTAAATATGATGCTCTATGCTACCATCATAAGCGGGTAAATAAAAGAGAGAAAGAAATGGGAAGTTGGAAGACATACATTATTATTACATATTTTGCCCTCGCGCAGGAGGGTCTGAATGAGTGTCTAAATGTCTGGATTAATAGCTAACTATTACAAACCCAAATGCGAATACTAGTTAGCTAAATTAATTAACTACTTATTACGAATTCAAGGAACACTAAGCTACCTATCTAATTTATTACAATAAGGATATTTAAATGAGCAATAAACTAGCAATCTAAGTTAACTAACTATGCAATTACAAATAAACAGCATTAATAACTACAACAATAACTAATTACAACCATAATAAGTAATTACAACAATAATTATTTATAACAATAATAATTACAAAATATAAGCAACAATAAGGCACAATGATCGCATGCACAGTGTCCAGAAGCGGCTATGTCTGCCTAGATTGCTCTACCTCACCCTTAGCCATTGCCCTCTGTTTCTGCCAAAAGCTCATTGCTTGCCAAACATTGGGAGCCGGCCGGCCTTAAATGAGCTTCGACTGGGCCAAAAAAGTGCTGGCCGGCACTAAATTTCATGCCAAAAAATGTTTTGTGCTCTGAGGTGAGAATGGTGCAGACAGAGCCTTTGTAGGCCTTGTTTGTCCATTTTGCCCTTCTTTGTCATGGGAAACTCAAGAGAAGAATGATTTCGAGTCTGAAACCACCAACAAGCACAATTTGATAGCTTGACGATTTCAAACACGTTTGGACAAAATAGAATAAATGTAATGGAAAACCACTCATCCCTCTTATCATGAAGGCTTAAAAAGGAAATTAGACACGCTCTAAGTCTTATCAACATATCATGGATTGATACGTGACAATTCTCAGAACGATAGACTCGGCATAACGTTCGACCAAATCCAACCAACTTTAAACATTTTCTTTATGTCGGTTTCATTGGTTTTAGGCCAATTTTGTTAGTCTTTGCCATTCTTTAATCAATTTGTCCAAAGTGATGATTAAGTCCACTAAATAAGAAGAAACGTCAAACAAGAAGTGATCTTAAACATAAAAGAGAGCCTATGCCTTTGATGATGAACTTCCATAGAGATTAAGCCATTGAGCATATGTTTCTTTCTCATGCTTTGAATAACCGTCGATCGATTGAAGTAACTCTCAAACAAAACAAAAAAAGAAAAAGAAAAAAAGGGATGTGGCAGAAATGATCACATGCAAACTTGATTATTTAGAATGAGATTCTTGACATGAAAATTAACCAAATAAAAGCTATCAAAGCATTGGTAACACAACACAACAAACTAGATATGAAGACTTACAACACAACAAGCTAGATATTCAAAGCATACACTAATTAAATAAATTACAACAGCCCTAAAATAGCCCTTATTATGCTAAAACAGTAGCAAAAAGTTATGTTAAAGAGCATAAAAAAAGGTAGAAAAGAACAAGGAAATGCAAAGCTAGTGAACACAAACAAGGAGAGATGGCTAATCTCTTCATTTTTGAGACCTTAAACCATATTTTTTAGCCTTTTTCAAACTTTGAAAATCAGTTTAAAAGGCAAAGAAAATAGTGTAAAACAAAGATGTGAGCTATGAAGTAGAGTGCAAGAAAGGGTGTTAACCCTCTCCACCCTTTAGTAACTATTCAAACCCAAGTTCCAACACTTGAAATAGAATCAAAATAATACAAAAACACAAGAAATAGATAGAGAAAGACAAAAATGAAAGCAATACAAAGGTGGTGAGCTTATATGTCACGCCCCAAACCTGCCCCTAAAAGTTTGGGCATGATCTATACAGAAATGGTCACATAACCTGTTATGTAACATGGGGCCTGACCGGAAGCATAGATCCATATGATAGTATAAAAGAAAGTAAGACATCTATTGAGCTTCTATTACCATGCCAGGATCACAATCACTGTACAAGACGAATGAAGCTAACAAAACACATATTTAAACTAGTTATATACATAACATACACAGAGCTAGCCCTAAAGTTGGGCATATAACAAGAGATTACATACATTTTATCCTAAGTCAATAACTAAAAGCAAGCCATTATCTAGCAAGACATCGCAAAAAAAAAAAATACGGCTTCAACCAGGTGCCTGGTTGTGCTTAGGCTGACAAAAGTGTGACGGTATTAGGATTAGGGCCGACCTCCAGGTTGGCTACCTACAGAAACAAACATAACATAGAGTGAGCCAGGCTCAGTGAACAATAGTACATTAATGCATCAATATTCATTTTAAATGACAACACATTTCAAAGTGTAAATAAACGTAGAAATTACGTGATTAGTTTGATTCTGTACAAATGTCCAAACGATCTTGACGGTTCACAATTTCACAGATTGGCCCTTGGCCTATTGGGATCACATATTCACATTTTGGTTCTTGGTCTTATAGGTTCACAACTTTCCAAAGTGGTGCTCAGCCATATATGTTCATAACGTCACAAAATGGCCCTTGGCCTCATAAATTCGTTACTTCACAAAAGGCCCTCCGCCTCATAAAGTCATAGTTCACAAAAGGGCCCCGGCCTCATATATTCATAGTTCACAAAAGGCCCTCGGCCTCATACATTCATAGTTCACAAATTCCTTTGATGTTTCCACAATTCCACATTGTTTCTCAATTCCATAACAACACATCATCTCCAAGTAGCGTAATCATTAAACATAACGTTGACATCAATCATAAGCATTATGGTTAAAGTACATCGATAGTACTATTACTCACTGTGTTGCGGCAGGGCACTTGATCCACTTGAAACATGTCCTACACATGCACAAAGATATAAATTAGTCCCCCTTTTCTTGTTAAATCAATTCTTGATTCACTTTACTTTGACTAAATTAACGAACATAATAACAACATCATTTGCAGGTTTCGACAACATTAGAGGGTCTAGCACGCAAAATGGAGCGACTCGTTTTTTCCAGCCTGGGCCGCACGTGCAACTAGGATCCCCGCACATGCGGCAAGGTCTCCCCGCACGTGCGGCAGTGATGCCCCGTACGTGCCTTTTTAGCAGTGTTGAATTCCAAAATTTGCCATTTTTCCCACACGTGCGGCCATAACTTCCGCACGTGCGACATTGGGTCTCGCACGTGCGGCGATTCTGCACAAAAAGTCCAAAAATTTACTCAAAATTCCATCCTTTTGTAGGTATGTGTAGAGCCTCAAAATTCAACTATAAATTGATAATCTAAAGTCCCAAATTCATGTGATTAAAGATCAAAATACATGCTTCAAGTGAGTATAAGTTAGATCATTACTCTTAAGTTCATAACTCACAACATAAACTCATAAATACATGTACTCTCATGAGGTTCTAACATAAACATATATGCACAAAACCATGTCATATAATTGAATTCAAGCAAAAGAATTGGAGGGAGGAGTGTAGCTTCTTGTAACTACTTCAAATTCAATCAAAACATTCACATATATGGTTATCTTGCCAATTCCTCCTTACACACACATAGCACCACAATACCAACCTTGAAGGAACATGATTATAAGAACAAAACATACATCTACATACCTTACACTTCAATTTGCAAATCCCAAACCTTCTTGATGCTCCACTCTCACAACCTCTCAATTCTTCTCTCCCTTAGTCTTTTTCTTTAGAAGCTATTTTAACTTAAAGGCTTTCTTGATCAAATGACCCAAGAGCTCATATATATATATATATATATAAAGAGGGAATAAGACAAAATCCAATCGTTTAATCATTCCCGAATCAAATTTCTGCAAACATGCTTATTATTACCTAAAAATTATGTTGTTTCCAAATATGAAGTCTGTTTCAGATTACCAAGCCGCTAAGACTCCCAATTTCTGATTTACCCATTCTAGGTGTGACAGATACTCTCATTGCCCAACAGATACATGTTAAATTCATAACGTCTATGTACTTAAATTTAATTGCTCTTGAAATTTCACATTAAGTATTTAAAGGCTCAAAATAACAAACTAAAATATATCACGCAATCACATACGAGGGTCAGGTTATTACACTCTCCCCCCCCCTCTTAAATAAGTTTGGTCCCTCAAACTTGCTTTACCTCAAAACGGAAACAAATGCAGATAGTGATGTTGCATTTCCTCTTCTTTTTCCCAAGTTGCCTCGGTTCCATAATGTTCTTGCCACTCCACCTTTACCATTGGAATTTCTCGATTACGTAACTGCTTCACTTGTCGATCCAAAATTTGAAGTGGTTTCTCTTCATAGCTTAACTTATCATTCAATTCAAATTGATTATAATCAATGACGTGCGACGGATCCGAAAGGTATCCTCGAAGCATGGAAACATGGAAGACGTTGTGCACTTGACTCATACTTGGCGGGAGGGCAACTCAATAAGCTATTGGACCCACTTTTTCTAAAATTTGAAAGGGTCCAACATACCGGGGTGTTAGTTTACCCCTTTTCTCAAATCTCGGATGTCCTTTTAGTGGAGTGACTTTCACGAACACATGACTGTCCATGACAAATTCCAAATTCCTTCGTCGGTTATCCGCATAACCCTTCTGTCTTCTTTGAACCGTTTTCAATCTTTCCCGAATAAGTTTAACCTTTTCAGTTGTCAATTGCACAATTTCAGGTCCTAGTAATGCTCTATCCCCAACTTCAGCCCAATATACGGGGGAACGACACGGTCTTCCATATAGGGCTTCATAAGGTGCCATCTCAATACTCAAATAGTAACTATTGTTGTATGCAAACTCTATCAACGGTAGATGTGTTTCCCAGCTTTCTTGAAAATCTAGCACACACATTCGGAGCATATCTTTTAGAGTCTGTATCGTTCTCTCGGATTGACCATCAGTCTGAGGGTGAAAAGCTGTGCTGAACGTACCCATAGCTTCCTACAGACTTTGCCAAAATCTCGAAACAAATTTGGGATCCCCATCTGACACTATTGAAACTGGAACACGGTGAAGCCTTACAATTTCATTTACATAAAGTATTGCAAGCTTATCCGCATTATATTGAGTCTTCACTGGTAAGAGGTGAGCAGACTTAGTTAACCGGTCTACAATGACCCATATCGAATTCATGCCCCGAGGTGTCCGGGTAACCCCACTACAAAATCCATCGTCAGATGTTCCCACTTCCATTCCGGGATTGGAAGGGATTGTAATAATCCTGCTGGTCTTTGATGTTCCGCTTTTACTTACTGACATTGTAAACACTTAGAAACAAATTCCGCGATTTCCTTTTTCATACTTGGCCACCAAAAATTTTGCTTCAAATCTCGGTACATCTTAGTACTTCCCGAATGTATTGAAAATTTCGAGGCATGCGCTTCTTCCATCAACTTTCGTCTAAGCTCCAACACATTAGGGACACATATTCGATTTTGAATCTATTCCAGTAAAGTCGGTTGAGCCATTGCTGCTGCTAGTACTACCTCCTGTCCACGTACCACAAAGTCCATATTCATTTTCTCTAGTTCAACCCTCAACTTCTTTTCCTCCGTCAATAGGTTTGCCAAATCTCCCATATTCTTTCGACTAAGTGCATCCGCAACTGTGTTGGCTTTTCCAGGATAGTAATGGATCTGTAAGTCATAATCTTTAATTAACTCTGACCATCGCTGCTGTCGCATATTCAATTCCTTCTAGGTAAAGAGGTAATTGAGACTTTTGTGATCAGTGTAGACTTTGCAGGTCGTGCCATAGAGATAGTGCCGCCATATCTTCAAAGCAAAAACCACTGCTGCTAGCTCAAGGTCATGTGTGGGATAATTCTTCTCGTGGGGTTTCAACTGTCGAGAGGCATAAGCGATAACTCGTCCATTTTACATAAGTACACAACCAAGCCCTTTGTGCGAAGCATCACTGTAAATGATAAACCCTTCGGTACCGGATGGCAAGGCCAGAACTGGTGCTGTAGTCAACTTTGTTTTCAATTCTTGGAAAGCAGATTCCCACTCTTCTGACCATTCAAATACAACTCCCTTTCGAGTCAATTGCGTAAGCGGCACAACGATTTTGGAGAAATTTTGAACAAACCTCCTATAATAGCCTGCTAATCCCATGAAACTACGCACCTTAGTTACATTGGTAGGAGTTGGCCAATTCACAATCGCCTCAATTTTATACGGATCAACGAAGACTCCTTCCTTTGTTACTACATGCCCCAAAAATGCCACCTCTTGTAGCCAGAATTCACGTTTCTTAAGCTTTGCATACAATTTCTTCTCCCGAAGTGTTTGAAGGATTAAATGGAGATGATCCTCATGAGCCTCTGCACTCTTTGAGTAGATGAGAATATCATCGATAAAGACCACCACAAACTCGTCTAGATAAGGCTTAAAGACACGGTTCATTAGATCCATAAATGCTGCCGATGCGTTAGTAACTCCGAAGGGCATAACTAGAAATTCGTAATGGCCGTACCGTGTGCGAAAAGCCGTCTTTTCCACATCATCAGCTTTAACCTTCAATTGATGGTATCCAGATGGTAGATCAATTTTTGAGAAAACTTGTGCCCCTTGCAGCTGATCAAATAAATCGTCAATCCGTGGTAAGGGGTACTTGTTTTTGATTGTTACCTTATTAAGTTCCCTATAGTCAATGCATAGCCGAAGTGTGCCATCCTTCTTTTTCACAAATAAAACCAGCGCACCCCAAGGAGATACACTCGGACGGATGAATCCCTTATCAAGTAGGTCCTGTAATTGATTCTTTAACTCTTTCATTTCAGCTGGCGACATCCTATACGGAGTTTTGGAAATAGGTTGAGTTCCTAGTGCCACATCAATTATAAACTCAATTTTGCGGTCTATCAGTTGCCCTGGCAATTCTTCGGGAAAGACATCCAGAAATTCACGAACAACAGGAATCATATCAATATCCCCATTCATCACTTGTCCCTCCAAAATACTTCAGAAATACTCCTGACACCCTCTCTGAAGTAGTTTACAAGCCTTGACTGCAGAAATTAGGTAAGGTGGCGAAGTCACTTCCTGTCCCTGAACAATAGACTTTGGATGTCCCGAAAGGTGGAAATTAATTTGTTTAGTCAAGCAGTTTATAGTTGCACCATAATCACTCAGCCAATCCATTCCCAGAATAACATCAAAGTAGGTCATGTCGAGAGGTAGCAAATTGGCATACACCTGAATATCCCCAAGTTGAAGTTCACAAGCTAAGTATATAGTAGCACATATCATAGAGTCTCCCAAAGGGGAAGACACACACAACATATAAGACAAGTTTTCTTCAGTTCTATCTAGATTAGGAGTGAATAATTTTGATACAAAAGAGTGGGTGGAGCCAGAATCAAACAATACACGAGCAGAATGGCCATGAACAATAAATGTACCTGACACTACTGTAGCTACATTCTGTACATCTCCTGGAACCAATGCAAACACCCTACCTTGTCTTGAGTGTCTTTATTATTAGTAGGTTTAGCAGCTGCTTTTGTGTTGGGGGTTGGTGTAGACCCCACAGAACTTGTAGCAGTCCTTGTGCCTTTTTGTTGAGTCCATTGTGGGCAATCCCTTACCAAATGACCCGTTTTACCATACTTAAAACAAGCTCCAGTCTTCCAGTGGCAAGTCCCCCGATGCTGCCTTCTACAATTTGGACACACAGGAGTGGAATTGTACGTAGGGGTGGTGGTGATGGAGTTCCCTAAGTTAAGCTTCTTATTTGGTGGAGCAACTGATCCTTTTGACCATTGATTATTCTGTCGTTTCCCTTTCCACTCAGAAATCCGATTCTGAGCACCAAGATTTCCTTCTGCTATAACGGCCTTTCTAGCACATCGACATAAGTAGGTAGCTTTAACATATTGACCCGGTCTAGGATAGCGCCCCGTAATCTCCCTTCAAATTTTCGTGTCTTCTTATAATCTGTATCTACCATATGAGGCGCAAACTGAGCTAGTTCAACAAATTGGGCTTCATATTCTGCAACAGTCTTATTTCCTTGTCTAAGAGTCTCAAATTCCGTCACCTTCTTATCTCGCATGCTTTAAGGAAAGTACTTATCATAGAACAGCTCCAAAAATCTATCCCATGTAAAGCCCTGATGCACTGTTCTTGTGAGCATCCACCATCTTTGCGCCTCATCTTCAAGAGTAAAAGCGGCAAGTTGCACTTTTTGGGCCTCAGTAAATGGGAATACTTCGAACAATTTCTCTATTCCCAGCACCCACGCTTCAGCTTTCATCGATTCTATTCCTCCCTTGAATGACGGTGGTTTTATCTTTTTAAACTCCTTTGTGAGTGTGATGGTTCGGTCCTCAGCATGAACATCTTGTGCTGCAGGTGGAGGTACTGGCGGTGGTGGCGGTTGCAGTTGTTGCTGTTGTTGCCTTAGGGTCTCCACCATTTCCATAATCATCTTTTCCATTCGGTCCAACCGCGTCGAAGTAGCATCTTCTGGATCTTCTGTCCTTGTTCTCACCATAACCTACATAACATTCAAGTATATCCAGTAAACAGGGCTCAAATCGTTAGCGTTAACAGAGTACATTCTACGTTGCCATCGATCTTTCATACGTTTTTAGGATGCCATGGATGATGCTTAAGTATTTTCTAGACATCCTAAGGCTCAATGGATTCGTGTGTGAGATAGCAACTCGTGCTCTGATACCATTTGTCACACCCCAAACCTGCCCCTAAAAGTTTGGGCATGATCTATACAGAAATGGTCACATAACCTGTTATGTAACATGGGGCCTGACCGGAAGCATAGATTCATATGATAGTATAAAAGAAAGTAAGACATCGATTGAGCTTCTATTACCATGCCAGGATCATAATCACTGTACAAGACGAATGAAGCTAACAAAACACATATTTAAACCAGTTATATACATAACATACACAGAGCTAGCCCCAAAGTTGGGCATATAACAAGAGATTACATACATTTTATCCTAAGTCAATAACTAAAAGCAAGCCATTATCTAGCAAGACATCACAAAAAAAAAAAAAAATACGGCTTTGACCAGGTGCCTGGTTGTGCTTAGGCTGACAAAAGTGTGATGGTATTAGGATTAGGGCCGACCTCCAGGTTGGCTACCTACAGAAACAAACATAACATAGAGTGAGCTAGGCTCAGTGAACAACAGTACATAAATGCATCAATATTCATTTTAAACGACAACACATTTCAAAGCGTAAACAAACATAGAAATTACGTGATTAGTTTGATTATGTACAAATGTCCAAACGATCTTGACGGTTCACAATTTCACAGATTGGCCCTTGGCCTATTGGGATCACATATTCACATTTTGGTTCTTGGTCTTATAGGTTCACAACTTTCCAAAGTGGTGCTCAGCCATATATGTTCATAACGTCACAAAATGGCCCTTGGCCTCATAAATTCGTTACTTCACAAAAGACCCTCGGCCTCATAAAGTCATAGTTCACAAAAGGCCCCCGGCCTCATATATTCATAGTTCACAAAAGGCCCTCGGCCTCATACATTCATAGTTCACAAATTCCTTCGATGTTTCCACAATTCCACATTGTTTCTCAATTCCATAACAACACATCATCTCTAAGTAGCGTAATCATTAAACATAACGTTGACATCAATCATAAGCATTATGGTTAAAGTACATCAATGGTACTATTACTCACTGTGTTGCGGCGGGGCACTTGATCCACTTGAAACGTGTCCTACACATGCACAAAGATATAAATTAGTCCCCCTTTTCTTGTTAAATCAATTCTTGATTCACTTTACTTCGACTAAATTAACGAACATAATAACAACATCATTTGCAGGTTTTGACAACATTAGAGGGTCTAGCATGCAAAACGGAGCAACCCATTTTTTCTAGCCTAGGCCGCACGTGCGGCAAGGTCTCCCGCACGTGTGGCAGTGATGCCCCGCACGTGCCTTTTTAGTAGTGTTGAATTCCAAAATTTGCCATTTTTCCCACACGTGCGGCCATGACTCCCGCACGTTCGGCTGAGGCTCCCGCACGTGCGGCGATTCTGCACAAAAAGTCCAAAAATTTCCTCAAAATTCCATCCTTTTGTAGGTATGTGTAGAGCCTCAAAATTCAACTATAAATTGATAATCTAAAGTCCCAAATTCATGTGATTAAAGATCAAAATACATGCTTCAAGTGAGTATAAGTTAGATCATTACTCTTAAGTTCATAACTCACAACATAAACTCATAAATACATGTACTCTCATGAGGTTCTAACATAAACATATATGCACAAAACCATGTCATATAATTGAATTCAAGCAAAAGAATTGGAGGGAGGAGTGTAGCTTCTTGTAACTACTTCAAATTCAATCAAAACATTCACATATATGGTTATCTTGCCAATTCCTCCTTACACACACATAGCACCACAATACCAACCTTGAAGGAACATGATTATAAGAACAAAACATACATCTACATACCTTACACTTCAATTTGCAAATCCCAAACCTTCTTGATGCTCCACTCTCACAACCTCTCAATTCTTCTCTCTCTTAGTCTTTTTCTTTAGAAGCTATTTTAACTTAAAGGCTTTCTTGATCAAATGACCCAAGAGCTCATATATATATATATATATAAAGAGGAAATAAGACAAAATCCAATCGTTTAATCATTCCCAAATCAAATTTCTGCAAACATGCTTATTATTACCTAAAAATTATGTTGTTTCCAAATATGAAGTCTGTTTCAGATTACCAAGCCGCTAAGACTCTCAATTTTTGATTTACCTGTTCTAGGTGTGACAGATACTCTCATTGCCCAACAAATACGTGTTAAATTCATAACGTCTATGTACTTAAATTTAATTTCTCCTGAAATTTCACATTAAGTATTTAAAGGCTCAAAATAATAGACTAAAATATATCACCGCAATCACATACGAGGGTCGGGTTATTACATTATACCTCTTGAAGAAGGTAAGCTCTTGTTTGTGAACCAAACTTGGTCCAAGCACATTCTCAAGCTTGAATTGTGACTCACAAAACTCAACCAAGGTTCCAAGTCATGGCTTCCAAGGTTGTGTATGGTGTATAGATATGGTGTAAGGGTGATCAAATATCTCAAAGTTAGCTTGCACAAGAAGAAGGAGCTCTCAAGGGTTATTTTGCTTCTTTGAAATTTTTTCAACCTCTAGCACTGAGATATATGCTCGTATTTATAAAATTTGAGCAAAATAGGTCATAAATATCTTCAAAAATAGACAGTTGGCTCATTCCTACCCAGAACAATGTTTCTCGCTATTGAGAGTCGACCAGCTCCCAATAGCTACGGCTAGCACCCAATGTGGTACGGCCGGCTCCCAATGTGTTCCCTTGTTCCATTGTTTCAAACTCAATGTAAGGTGGCACAATGTTCAAAAATGAATTTCTGGGGTAAAAACAATATGAGCATGGAAGGTTTAGAATTGGTTTTGGAGCATGAGCTTACATTCCTTCTTTGAGAATTTGAATCACAATGAACGCAACTTCATCATCAAGTGCCTAGGATAAAGCGTCTAAGTCTTGCGGGCGGCTAAAAATAGGGTGTCTATAGTTGCCCCTTTTGACAGAACTCAAAGTCATGGAATGACGTGAGTGAATGTCAAAGCCAAGAGATGACCCATTTGATGAGGCTGTAAAACTTGGACAAGAAAACAAATCAAAATACAATTGTCAAAAGTTGAACCTGAAGGTTGCCTACGTATATTGAGTCATCACCAACCAGGTGAGCAAATCCACCAATTATTTTATGCCTAAATTGACCACAAGTCTACAAGACAAGATTCCAATATTGTTTATGCAAAGAGTCCACTCAAGAGATCAACAACTAATGTTCATGATTATACCCTTAACGTATGTTTCCTTCTATAGAAAATATCACATTTAAAAGTTGTCCATCTTTATATTGGGATAAGAGCCTTTTTCTCCGTCAATTTATCTAGATTATAAACTGGATTTTATCATATTATGTTATTATAAATTAGTGTGGAACCACAAACATCCACAACCACAATTGATAGTGATGCTCTTGCGCAGCCCTCGTCATTCAAGTTCATTTTAGGTAAAAAAAAATTATGTAACTCTTCTGTATGAATAGTATAAATTCATTCCTGAATGTAGTGTAACTCTTCTTGTATGTTAGAATCATGCTAAAAAAATTCTCATTTATAATGTAATTATTTAGTGACTGTCACAACTATTTGTAATTTTTCCGAGAATTGATTCCCTAACTTCATAATTAAGAGAGTATACGAGTAATTAATTGAATTAATCCAATAAATTAATTGCACGTGTGTTCAATTGTTCCAAAATAAAAAAAATAAAAAAAAAATAATTTCACCTTATCGGTAATGAGTGCAAATTTAATTCTTTATTGTTGAAGTTGGAGACAAATTGAGCATTTCATTAATTATGATGCGTTGTAATTGCAATCATATGATGAATAAAACTATAAAAACAAACTTTTTACAACATTAGCGGTGAGCTATTCTATCATTTAATTTTAGTGAGTTATATTAAAATATTACACTTATTATTACACATGACATCAATTTGCAAAATATGTATTTGTATAATAATTTTTTTATAAAATAAATATAAATCGATACCACAAGCCACCTATTTTACACTTATTTTGAAAGTTGACTAAAAAAATAGTTTATTTGTTAAAAATAAACCTATAAAAAATTTTAGCTTCATAAAATTAAGATTATTCTATTACATTTCATACATCGCAACTGTGATGTCCGAGTATTTAACTCGTCTCTTTCTCCTTGAATTGTGTTTATCTTGTTTGTAGTGGGAGTGTCGGGAATTAATCTAAGGTCTCGTCGACCGTTTGGGTTCATCGTTCTTGAAAACCTTCCTCAAATTCTCTTTTCTTGGTCCTATTTTTTCGGGGGTTGAGTTTTACTTGTCTTAGAGGGCGTGAAATTTGATCTAGGGTGTCTAAGACTCACTGGCACAGTTTTGGAAACGAAAAGGAAAAATTGCACGTGCGGGGACAAGTACGGGAATGGGGCTGCACGTGCGGGAAGTGAGGTGAGGCTAGTGATGAGTATAGGTTGCTTAAATTGCACGTGCAGAAGGAGGTGTGAGAGAGAGTGCCATACGTGCGAGGGTGAGTGTCGCACGTGCAGGAAAATGGGCGCACGTACGGGAAAGCACTGAGTCCGATTTTTTTTTCTTTTTTTCTCCTTGGGTTAAGTGTATCTCACTGTAGTTTGCTTCTTGTGCTCCTTTCGGATACGATAGCCCTACAATTCGAACTCCTATGGTTCTGGATCTGATCTCACAAGTGCAATGTGAAATAGATAAATACAAAAGAGCTCAAATTCGACAAATCTTTTGGAAAATTGATTTTGAATCAAAATGTCAAAAATGGACTGATTTGCCAGATTACAGAGTTGCCACCTAAATATTTTTGAGAAATTTAGGAAATCCGGGACTTATGCCAAAGGCCACTTATCTATCATCACCAAAGTGTCTCGGCTCGAGAACTTAGGTACGAGAGGGAAAGGTCATGAATTGAGCACCCTATTTGCCCTATCAAAGATCGGCTTCTACTAACCATGATGTGATTCTTATTTTCATTATATGCTCTTGTTTCAATTTATTAGGCAAATTTTACTAGGTCATGCACGGAAGTATAGACTAATTTGCAAAAATTGAAACACTTTTATTTCATGTTTGTTTGAAAAAAAAATGTTTTGAATACGCGTCACTTAAAATAGTGAGTTTGTATGTACATTAATCAATTTATTCAAATTCAAGCAAATAGCTTTCATCCATCAGCATTCAAAGAGTTATATGATTTAAGCAATTAGCCTCATGGTATTACGCTTGGCATGGCAACAATCACACTTATGCGATATGCTAAAGCAATAAGTGCTCACCTAGTACTCCAAGGCAAGTCGAATAAAAAAATGATTAGAGAATATGCATGCTCCTAAATGATACAATGTGGCTAATGCAACACACACATTTATGTAATTTTTATAGGCTCGGCTATGAGCATGGTATATGATTCAATTCAAGACATATGATAAATCACGTTTTTCAAACAATGAATTTGAAATTGACATTGATTAGTATGATGAGCCGAACCCAAATGTATATGAAACAAGTGTATGCGAACATGGGAATGCTTAAGTAAATATGATACTCTATGCTACCATCACAAGTGGGTAAATAAAAGGGAGAAAGAAATGGGGGTTGGAAAACATACACCATTATTACATATTTTGCACTCTCGCAGGAGGGTCCGAATGAGTGTCCAAATGCCCAGATTAATAGCTAACTATTACAAACCCAAATGCGAATACTAATTAGCTAAATTAATTAACTACTTATTACGAATTCAAGGAACACTAAGCTACCTATTTAATTTATTACAATAAGAATATTTAAATGAGTAATAAACTAGCAATCTAAGTTAATTAGCTATACAATTACAAAAAAACAGCAATAATAACTACAACAATAACAAATTACAACCATAATAAGTAATTACAACAATAATTATTTATAACAATAATAATTACAAAATATAAGCAACAACGAGGCACAATGATCGCATGCACAGTGTCCAGAAGCTACTATGTCTGCCTAGATTGCTCTGTCTCACCCTCAGCCATGACCCTCTGTCTCTGCCAAAAGCTCACTGCTTGCCAAACATTGGGAGCCAGCCGGCACTAAATTTCATGCTAAAAAATGTTTTGTGCTATGAGGTGAGAACAGTGCAGACAGAGCCTTTCTAGGCCTTGTTTGTCCCTTTTGTCCTTCTCTGTCATGGAAAACTCAAGAGAAGAACGATTTTGAGTTCGAAACCACCAACAAGCACAATTTGATAGCTTGATGATTTCAAACACGTTTGGACAAAATTGAATAAATGTAATGGAAAACCACCCCTCCCTCTTATCATGAAGGCTCAAAGAGGAAAGTAGACACGCTTTAAGTCTTAGCAACATATCATGGATTGATACATGAAAATTCCAGGAACGATGGACTCGGCATAACGTCCGGTTGAATCCAACCAACTCTAAACATTTTCTTTATGTCGATTTCATTGGTTTTAGGTCAATTTTGTTAGTCTTTGCCACTCTTTAATCAATTTGTCTAAAGTGATGATTAAGTCTACTAAATAAAAAGAAACGTCAAACAAGAAGTGATCCTAAACATGAAAGAAAGCCTATGCCTTTGACGAAGAACCTCTGTAGAGATTAAGCCATTGAGCATAGGTTTCTTTCTCATGCTTTGAACAACCGTCGATTGGTTGAAGTAACTCTCAAACAAAACACAAAAAGAAAAAAAAAAAGAGGGAGGTGGCAGAAATGATTACATGCAAACTTGATTATTTAGAATGAGACTCTTGACATGAAAATTAACCAAATAAAAGCTATCAAAGCATTGGTAACACAACACAACAAACTAGATATGAAGACTTACAACACAACAAGCTAGATATTCAAAGCATACCTAAAACATCCCCTATTATGCTAAAACAGTAGCAAAAAGTCATGTTAAAGAGCATAACAAAAGGTAGAAAAGAACAAGAAACTGTAAGGCTAGTGAACACGAGCAAGGAGAGATGGCTATTAACCTCTCCATTTTTGAGACCTCAAACCATGTTTTTAGCCTTTTTCAAATTCTGAAAATCAGTTTAAAAGGCAAAGAAAATAGTGTAACACAAAGGTGTGAGCTATGAAGTAGAGTGCAAGAAAGGGTGTTAACCCTCTCTACCCTTTGGTAGCTATTCAAACCCAAGTTCCAGCTCTTGAAATAGAATCAAAATAATACAAAAACACAAGAAATAGACAAAGAAAGACAGAAATGAAAGCAATACAAAGGTGGTGAGCTTATACCTTTTGAAGAAGGTAAGCTCTTGTTTGTGAACCAAACTTGGTCCAAGCACACTCTCAAGCTTGAATTGTGACTCACAAAGCTCAACCATGGTTCCAAGTCATGGCTTCCAAGGTTGTGTATGGTGTATAGATATGGTGTAAGGGTGATCAAATATCTCAAAGTTAGCTTGCACAAGAAGAAGGAGCTCTCAAGGGTTATTTTGTTTATTTGAAATTTTTCCATCCTCTAACACTGAGATATATGCTCGTATTTATAGAATTTGAGCAAAATAGTTCATAAATATCTTCAAAAATGGACAGTTGGCTCATTCTCGCCCAGAATAGTGTTTCTCGCTATCGAGAGTCGGCCGGCTCCCATAGCTACGGCCGGCTCCCAATATGGTACGGTCGGCTCCCAATGTGTTCCCCTGTTCCACTATTTCAAACTCAATGTAAGGTGACACAATGTTCAAAAATGAATTTCTGGGGTAAAAACAGTATGAACATGGAAGGTTTAGAATTGGTTTTGGAGCGCGAGCTTATGTTCCTTCGTTGAGAATTCAAATCACAATCAATACAACTTCATCATCGAATGCCCAGGATAAAGCGTCCAAGTCTTGCGGGCGGTCAAAAATGGGGTGTCTACAGTTGTCCCTCTTTGACAGAACTCAAAGTCATGGAATGACATGAGTGAATGTCAAAGCCCAGAGACGACCCATTTGACGAGGCCGTAAGACTTGGGCAAGAAAACAAATCAAAATACAATTGCCAAAGGTTGAACCAAAAGGTTGCCTACATATCCCCTTTGCAAGGAATCAAACATGTGTAGTTCAAGGGCAAAGTATACAATAATATGCAGGAAACATAACGTATGATCATGCAATAAAACAAATACAATGAAACACGAATGTAAATAACAAGCAACAAAACAATGCTATAAGCAAAAACAGGTATGCAACATCTGAATGAAAGTAAAACAACTCAAGTCACGTCTCACACGAAAAGAGGTGAATAAACAAACACAGGGATAAAGAGAGTGCAAACCAAACCATGTCTTGTGCAGGAAAAACGCCAACCTAACTACGTCCCACGCAGTAAAGGTGGAGGGCGATGTAAACATCAAGCGCACCCAAGGTTTAACCGAGGAACTTGAGATCCTAATGTGTCTCACGTGAAAGGAGGAAAGGTAGTGTGAACAAATAGGCACACCTGCTATTTTTAACCAAGGAAAACAACAATCCCAACACATCTCACACGAAATGAGAGAAGGTGGTGTGAACAAGCAGGAGCACTTGCTATTTTTAACCGAGTTGAACAATTCTAACGCGTCTCACGCGAGAGGAGGGAAAGTGGTGTGAACAAACAGTCGCAGCTGCTATTTTTAACCAAGTTGAACAATCCTATCACATCTCACATGAAAGGAGAAGGGGTGGTGTGAACGAACAAGCACACCTGCTATTTTTAACCGAGGAAAACAATCTTAACGCGTCTCACTTGAGAGGAAGAAGGGTGGTGTGAACGAACAAGCGCACCTGCTATTTTTAACCGAGGAAAACAATCCTAACGTATCTCATGCGAGAGAATGAGCATCAAAACAATGAAAAAGAAAACAACTTCAGAAAAGAGCTAGATTATCTCATCCCTAGGAAGACCTAGAAAAACGAAGCGATGACATCCACAGAGATAACAATACAAAGCATAAACACAAGTTTCCACAATTCAAAAGAAAAACACAAATCCAAAACCAGGCTCGAATTAGCAAAGTTTAAGAGCAAGTTTGCCAATTTTGAAAATATACTTAGCTTAAATAATGGAACACATTACAAATTCCCAAAACAACAAGATAATGGACCAAAGCATGAATTAACGAAGTGAGTAACGAAATATTAGGACTTCGGAACAACTTCAAACAAACAAGCTCAAACTAATTAAGAAATTATCCAACTACGAATTAATACAATATGAATTAAACAAATTGATTAAAACCAACTATGACTTAACAAAATAAGAATTCAAATAAAGATGAATTAAACAAATTATGAATTTAAACAAATAAAACAAAACTTTCTTCCTTTTTCCTTTTCTTGCTCTTTTTTTTTTCCCTTGATTCTTCTCCTCTCTTCTCTCCTTTTTATTTTATTTTATTTTTCTTCACCTTCTTATTATTATTACACCGTCCCCGGACCACATTGAAACCCAACACTAAAACACACTGAAATACATAAAAACCAAACTGGGTTTGCATTTGGAGTTGGCCGGCTTTTAATGAAATACAGCCGAGCTCAATTAGTGCCAGCCGACTCGCGATGGCGGCAGCGGCAGATTCGATAAAACCACACATCATGGTTGATTTAAAACATTTTGGGACCTTCATTTCACACACACCCATGTCTGAAAACAGTCACCCTCTCTCTCTGGGATCCTCCTCTCTCTAGATTTTCCCTCCATCCGCATTACCCAACAATTCTTCCAAAATTTCCCTTGAAAACCCTTCTAATCCTTTGCATTTTGGATCGATTAGAATTGGATTTGTTTGAGTTTTGGGTTTCTCTTGGGTTTTTTTTGGCTCATTTTCACAATTTTCCATGTGATTTCCTCTACCCCCTCTTGATTTTCAATTTTTTCTTTATTTTCTCTCTCCTAGGGCTTGGATTTGGGGTTTTTCACCTAATCTCACTCACCCACACATTTTCCTTCATTTTTTCCTTACTTTCCTCACTTTCCCTCCATGGCTAGCGATAAACTTCCCATCCCCGACCCCGTTGTTGATATTGGAGCTGTCTTAGGTGGGGACATAGAGACCAAGGATGTTGTCATTCCCATTCCTGAGCCGGAATTGCCTCCCCTTGTTGATAGACCATTTGACATAGCCACCTACTAGCCACATACACACGCTCTAATCCCAGGCGGTATCCTGCGATTTAAGGGCCTCATTCCGAGGATTAACGAGGACATCCTATTATGGGAGCCCACTGAGCACTTGTTCGTCGATGTCTCCACAGTAAGTACTATTCTTTTCTTGTTTGGGCATATTTGAAATCCTTTCAAGGTACGATAGATATTGACAACATTCCTATACTATAGGTGATGGCTAGGAGGATTAGAGGTTACGTGTCTATTTCTAACCCCAGGCACTGGTACAAGAGGCTCATTGCGGAGGTTCGTGCATTAGTCGATGTGGCTAGCTTTAGGCCGTTTTGCTTAGGACTGGTACAGATGAGGGCTGACCCATTTCTACACGAGGCCCTGGTGGAGCGATAGTGGGACACCATAGACTTTGTTCTACTTTTCATTGATCGAGGAGATGACTCTAACCCCATATGATTTTGTGATACTCACCAACCTGTGGGTCGGAGTTGGCGGCCTAATCCCTTTCGATCCAGATATGGCACAGTGGAGGGCCGCACAGCTTCTCCTCCTTGGAGCGAACCCAAACACTGCTGGTCCTGGGATGGTTAGGTACAGTTGGTTCTTGGAGTATTTTTCTGATATTCACCCAACTACTCTAGAGGAGGTCACCCAGTACGCTCGCAGATTTCTTCTGTATCTCTTTGATACTGCTTTGTTTGCGAATAGGGAAAATACCGTAGGGCTTTATCTCTTAGGAACACTGGTGCATCTACAGCGGGTGGAGGAGTATGACCGGGGTGGTGTTGGCTTGGCTACCCTATACTGCTACATGAGCTTTGCCGCCCGCTAAAAGGCGAATTTACTCAGTGGTTTTTGGCGAGTTTAGGAGGTACACCTCACACTTCTTCTTTTTACTTGGCTTTCTAGTTCCTGTTTATATCCGTTTATCTGTTATGTTCATAATTGCTTATCTACATTCTTGTAGCTATGGGTTTACATATATTTCACCTCCCTTGCTCCAGTCCCAGTACGGCCACTTGAGTTGTCAGTACCCCATTCTCGGTACTACAACTCTCAGTTTGAGCGTCGTCGGTGCGTAGATCGAGATTTTTCTTATTTTCGCCACTTCTTCGACACCGTTACTGTAGATCGGGTAACAATACTCACCCTTAACCTTTATACACTATGTGCATACTACACCGCTATTCACATACTATTCTCCATACTGCACCGTCATTCTCATACTGTTGTCCCATACTGCACTGTTGCCATACTGTTGTCCTATACTGCACTGTTGCCATATTGTTGTCCCATACTACACTGTTGCCTTATTGTTTAGACTTTTGACATCGGCCACTTGCTTGGCATATTTTGTTCACACATTGACTGGCACCCCTAGGCGGGCATCCCCCAAGCTTCGAGGGTGATTTATGCTGCTGCATAGGAGGCCTCCACCATGCAAATCCTTTTCAAGAGCCCTTTCGACAAGGCATACTACTTGGGGGAGCGGTTCCTTCGGCAGACCCAGGGCCAGGCTGATCTTGATGTTCCACATCCTCCTCCTCTCGGTATGAGGATTGTCAATGATCTTCACAATGGGCCTCTGATCGATCACTTGATGCAGGGAGAGGACGGTGACAGATACCACGAGGCTGGCGATTTTGTTGGATTCTTACAGACCCGGGTGATGGCGCCTTTTACTAAGGGTGTAGCCCGTGCTATTTCAGAGGTGCCCCTACTACAGCAACCCGTATACCTCCCGAGGCTGTCGCTCCCATTCTTGGGCTTTTTGTGATTCATACCGAGGTCGTATACATATGTTTGGATGAAGTGCTCGAGCAGATCCCTCTTGAGCATATCGAGGAAAGAGACCGTAGGTTGGTGATCGCTCCTGTAGACGTCCCCGAACGTCTCGGGGGAGGACCCCTGTTCTATTCACAGTGGGCTTACTACAGTTCGGACTCGAATTGTCACGGTTCTCAATCTGAACCAAAGAGTCCAAATCCGGCAAATCATTTTGAGAAAAACAGATTTTTAGAAAAGAAGTGCCAAACATGGACTGCTTTGCTAGATACAGAGTCGCCACCTAAATATTTTATTTTGGGGGAATTTAGGAAACCCTGACTCGTTTGCCTAAGGCCACGTGTCCATCATCGCCAAAGTTGCCTCGGCTCGAGAACTTGGGTACGATTGGGGAAGGTCAGCTATGAGCACCACCTCTCGCCCGATCCAAAGATCGGCCTCTACTAACCATGATATCTCGTTTTTGAAAACACATGCCTTCTTATTCCGATTAATTAGCTAGAATTACTATGTGATGCGCACAGCAAAACAAGTATAGACTAGATCGCCTAATTTGGAACAAAGCATTGCATATCCATTTGTTTGGAAAATGGTTTGAATTTTGTTACTCGCGAGTAGGCTAAAATACGAATTTCAATGAGTTGTCCCAACTCAAACAATCCAACCTTCACCCACAGGCATTCAGGCAGTTAATCAAATAAGCATTTAGCCACATGGTAAGCATGCTGTCATGTTAACATTCACACTCATGCAAGATGCTAAAGCATGAATACTTACATCGTACTCCGAGCCAAAACAAAGAACATGTTAGTAATCATGCATGATCCAAGTCCATGTTAAGTGATTAATGCAACGCATACAGAATGTCACTAGAATAGGCTCAGCTAATCCTAGGATGACATGTGGGATGCAACAAGTAGCACGTATTCAAGTTAGATTTGGAATACTATGCTGTTAGCATGATGCGCCGAGCCCGGTGCATGCAATACTGATGGATGATGCACGCATGCATAGCATAAGGATGCCAAATTAAACATGTCCTAATACTAACCATCAAAAGCAGGTAAGTAAAAGGGAGAAAGAAGTGGGGGTTGGAAGACATGCACACACACACACCCACACTTATTACAAATTTGCCCTCGCTCAGAGGGACCGAAAGAATAATACAGATTCAACTAACCTACAAGCTAATTAAATATTATAGACCAATTAAACTAGTTAAGCAAATTAACTAATCTAATAAAATAGTAAACAGCCTCGGGAAGAGGGCCCAATGCAATGCGTGCTCGGCTCCACTCGGAAGTCCACTGCCATGCACAAGTTGCCTCTGTCCACACTGTTTTCCTTCTTTGATCATTGCAAAGTTCCCAAGGTGCACTCTATAAATCCTGTGGGATACCACCGGCCAAAGGAAATGATCACCGGCCACTGGTTAAGCTATCGGCCACCAATTGTTGGTCGGTCGGCACTAAAGATGGCCGGCCGGCCGAATCTTCCTGCAGAATCCTGTTTTGACAACAGCAGAGGGCAAAACAAGGCATAGCAATGCATTCCAAGCAAATGTGTGCACCAACACATCCCTTATCATGTTTGTGACTCAAAGGGACATGGTTCTTGACTCTCGGACCACCAATCGCGCATTTCCATGCATGATGGCCCAAGAGACCAAGTTATGCACTTTGATTTCAAATGAAATGCACATAAACAAACAAGGAGCTCAACCTCTATCATACTCAATTCAAGAGGCTAAGCATGCATGTCAATGCAATGCATCCTAGACATATGAGCTAGTATGCAACATGAGCAATGCGAACAAGCATACAAGGCATGTGACAATCATGCTAACCAATAAGCATGCCAAATACAATGGGGATGTTCAAGCATGCAAGCAAGCATGTGACTTCATTCAATCGTGCCACAACACATGGAGCAAACATGTTAAACAACCTAAACATGTGACAACACACAAGTATGCAACAAAACACAAGGTGAGCATGCAACAACATGCAAACTATGGACTTAAACTAATTTGGGCAGCTCTATACTAAGCCCAAAACAGTGGCCAACATGCTCAAGAATGAAGGCAAAATGACATGCAAACATGCATGCACACAAGGACCAACACTTAGGCATATAGAAACAACTCTCAAGCACATTTAAGAGGATGCAAACATGGACAAATGGCATGCATTATAAGCTCTGAAAATCATGTTAGAGAAGGTGCCAAACCAATCTACAATGCAAGCTAGGTATGCCACCAAGCCCAAGGACTTAAACCATGGCCATATGACATATGAAGCAAATGACCAAAATGAACTAAAACAGTCCTAAATCATGCAAAATTAAGCCCCAAAAACCACTTAGATGGCATCTAAATGATCTAATCCTAGAGGCATACACAATGGCACAAACATGGAGCAAGAAACACCAACCTTTTAAAGCATGAAAGGGGCATCAAATGCAAGCATACGAGCATATCACAAGGACTGAAATGACATGACAAGTGGTTCCAAACCACTGAAATGATGCAAGGATGGCATGCTAGAGGGGTCAATGCTTAAGGCATACAAGAGAGGTTACATGGTAGCTATACAAAGCAAAGCATGGACAACCCAAATGACCAAAAATAGACCTTTAGCATGCTAAAACAAGCATAAAAGCTTCACAAAGCTAAGCCAAAAATATGCTAGAAACAAGGCTCAAAGCACAAGGCATGTTAAGGCAATTCATGGCATTACAAGACACGTATGCTAAGCAAGCATGGTGTACCTAAACCAAGTAAAAACAGAGCTATATTATGACATAATAAGCACAAATAATAGCTAGGACATGACCAACATGAACCTAAATTAGATGCTCACACATGAGGCTTAAATGGCCACCATTGAAGACAACAAGGAGAGGGGGTGGCCCTCTCCTTCTTAGGACCTTAAGGCACTATCCTCACCACTGAAATTCCTCAAGATTTCAGTAGTGAGGAGGCCCAAACAAGGTGGTCTCGGAGCTCAACCAAAATAGCACAAAATGGGGCTAAATAAGCCCTAAGAGGGGTGAAACAACCCCAAACAACAAAACACTCTTAAACAACTATTTTGAGCAAATTAAAAAAAAAAACTTTTATATGTTATATACTAAGCTCGAAAAAAGTTGCAAGATAGGTTAAAAAGCTATGCAAAAATGGGAAATAAAGGGTGAAGTTCTTACCCTTGATGACCTTCTTCACAAACAATGCTCCAGCTGGTTCTTCAAGCTTGAATCCACTAAAAAACACCAAGAACAGCTCTCTGGCTCCTCAGAAACCAAGAGAAGGTGTAACTCTATGTGTTTGCGTGCAATAGTAAGACTAAAACACCTTAAGGCAAAAGAGAGAGAGCGAGATATAGAGATAGAATAGCTACAACTATGAACTAACCTTAACTCAGAGCTCCCTCTGTATTTTTTTGTGTAACCTTAATGGAGGGAGAAGAGGCTTCCTCTTATAGAGCTCACTCTTGCAAAGTTTCTTAAGTAAGCTAGTCAAGAAGGAGATCCCTCCATAAACGTGTATGGAAGGGAGCAAAGGTGTGTGCCAGCTAGCATAGCTGGCATAAAAATATCTACAAAAGCAGATGCACAGTGGTCGGCCGGCCAAAAATGCAATTTGACCAAAATAGATGGTCGGTCGACTACAAAGAGTGCTGGTCGGCCAAACATTTGGCCGGTGGCCTCAAGACATGGCCGGTGATGTGTGGGGATGGCCAACAAGCCATTCCCTATCCCTCAAAGGCAAAGCACAAGTGCTTGGTGCAAAAACAGACACAAAACATTCGAGCCGAGAGATCTTGAGGCAAGGCGCATCGCCAAGACCTCCGGGAACTCAAGACAAAGACAAATAAGGATGATCACCGAGTGTTCAAGCGGTGACGTCCAAGTCTTGAGGACGATCAAAAATGGGGTGTCTACAGCTCCTGGTATCGAGCAGGTACACACTTCTTTATACTTTTGCCCACTACACTTCATTTTTTCTTGCCTCTGTGCTTTATTACCCTATTCTACTGTACTCAACTTTCCACTTTTTTGTAGGCGCCAGTAGTGTATGCTGATGATCTCCTCTGGACGATTAACCGACTACTCTTTATGGTGCGGAGGAAACAAACTACTTTGGCCACTCACGGGATTAAGGTATCCTTTATCACTAGTTCACTATTGTTGCCATACTGTTTATACACATGTTAGTCCATACTGATACCTATACTCTTTTCAGCTTGAGCCGATGCTAGCGACACCCCCATGACCTCCTCCAACTGGAAGGAGAGGGAGACAGGGCCTAATGAGAGGCCGAGGATGGATTGATCAGAGGAGAGATCGAGCGAGGCAATGCTCACCATCTGAGAAGTCTTTTGACGAATCTACGACCCCCATGGATGAGGGAAAGGAGGTCGACTTGCAATCCAATAGCCCAAGTGACGACAGCGACGCACCTTCTCCATGGCCAAGGAGGAAGAGAACGATGATGGAGTGATGATTTTACTTTCTTTTCTTTTCTTTTGCTTTGTAGTTAGGAACTACGAAGCTTCAGATAGACCTATGTATTTTATTTTTGAAGACTTTTCTTTTGTTTTTGGTCTTTGTAAAACAATGATCGAGGATGGACCCTCTAATTATGAAAAGAATATTTTGCACGAGTCCTCTTGCACGATGTGACATGTGATGAATGAATGGTGCTTGCATGATAATCTTGTACAAGATTGTTAACAGCTATGAATGCTTGCTCTTGAATTGATTCTTGAATCGGATAACAACTTACAACCAGTCAAAATACAAAATACAACTCGAAAACAAAAAAACAAAATGAAAACAACCTAAAAACACTAAACAACACTTTATACAAACAAGACAAGACTCAAAACACAGTTCCAGTACACCAAGGTGAGAACCTGCCTTCTCTACATCTGGGCAGTCATTAAGAGCCGGCCGACTCCAAGCAGGTACGGTCGGGCTCCACTAAGAGCTGGCCGGCTCTAAAAATGATATCGGCCAATGGGATCCAGCAGTTATGCACTGTTCCTTCTCAAAGTCTAGAAAAAGTGATCCCAAGCTGTTTTCTTAGCAGAATAGCAAGTCTTTGGTATTTTGCTCTCAAAATGGAAATCCTTCTCAACAATTGGCTCCGAGACTGGATAACCACTTTAGACGGCTTGGAAAAGGTGAACTTTTGCAGTTTCAGCCTAAACACTCTTTTTTCTTTAAACCGCACCCCGCCTTACTTTTTGTTCCTCCATGCCGCGGTCCTGTGCTAGAACCCAATTACATATGTGTTTCGCTTCGGATCACAAGAAATGTGTCCAACGCTTGAAGAATTTCAAGCATTGATAGAATCCTAGCATGATGAAGAAATTATGCCACAGCCCCGTTTTGGCCACGAGCAGGCTTTGGGACGGATGTGTGGGCTTCCATTATGTGAGGCTCGATTCTTGGCACGTGACGAAGAATTGGACATTCCCGGTTTAGTTCATCGATTTTCCGCTATTAGAGACAAGAGTGACCTTCTCTAGCGTGTCTACCGGCAACATGCTCTCTGCTTGTGCCTGCTTGCATAATTCCTTCTTGCCCATAGAGTCGGCGTAGCGAGCATCCGGTTGATCGAAGTGGCCCAATGCTTGAAAGAGGGCAAGAGCTACATTGGTCTGGCACTGGCTGAAACTTTGATGGGCCTTGATGCTTTCCGTCGACGAGAAACTACTTGGTTTACAGAGAGTCCACTGCTTCTCTAGGTTTTCATTTCCCTCCCTTCTCATTTATGATCCTCATGCCACTCAACACTCATTCTCTATTTTCCTCTCTACCATTTTCCTTACTTTTCTCTCAACGTACATCTCTCTATTCTTTATTCTCTCTTCTTTTTCATTCCTTCCTAGGTATGGTTGATGGATAAGCTGAAAGTAGTGGACTCTTGCCCCAAGTACTCAGCCCGAGCTTACTTCTTTCGCCAACGGCTAATGGATTTCCCTTCAGAGGGGCTGTGGTGTGATTGGATGTGTAGTAGATTTGCAGCTGACATAACTTGGCGTTGCCCCTAGCTTAATTTGACTGAGATAAGTTATAGCATGTCTCGTCAACCAGGAATACAGTTGATTGGCTTCACGCACTGCGTGTTCTATTTCCTATTCTGGTTTAAACGCCAGTTTGGACATGGTCAGACTTGTCCGAAAGAAGGGGTAGAATACCCAGCTTCATTTCCCATTCGTAGTTTGCACTTGCCTCAGTAACTCACTGCTTGGAGGACAAGAGAGCTTCTGATCCCTACCCCTAGCTTTAGTTACTCCCTTTCTGGCGAATGCTTGGCTTAGCTTGAGAACGAGGCACTGGTTGGGCCAACTTTGGCTATAAAGACTTCCGTAAGCACAAGCAGAGGACGTAGAACCACCTGACTTATCTATGCCCCTAGTTTATTGCTTTAACCTTCCTTTTCAATTTTTATGATGTAAAAGCAACTTTGATTTTAAATCAAAGAGTTGGAGAATGTACTTGTGTTGAAATCAATGGAATTAAAGTTGTGAGCACTAAAAATTTTCCTTTTGGTCCCAAAATGGTCCAAGTTGTAAAACAGTAAAATTTTGAACAAAATCAACTTTTATTGAAACTTCTCAAAACCATTTTTGGGAATGATCTCCACCTGACACACATGAAATCAACCCTCAATATGTATAAACCTGAATCAACAGATCGCAACTGCCCATACCAGCCCTTCTGCCAACATAAAGATCACACAATCGAGCTAACTGATAATAAAGAAAGATGGCTTGATCAAATATGAACGAATAGGACAGTTGAGTTAGAGATGGTTATAGTCAAACTTCGGAATGAAGTTGTCTACGTATCCCAAAGATGGGAATCAGGCCTTATGTAGTTCGGTTTTGGTTCACTCGAGTATTAACTCTCTCCTTTTGCCCTCTAACTTTTGCCAAAGTCGCCCTTTAGGGTTTTCAACCTTACGAGCTCAGTTTTTCTTTATTTCTAATTTTTCATGCTCTAACTTTTGCCTAAGTCGCCCTTTTGGGTTTTCGGCCTAGCAAGCCTCTCAAAGATAATATTTCTTCAACTTGTCCATGTTGATCAACTTTGAAAACTCCAAGCCATCCAAGTCCATGAGAATAATCGCCCCTCCTAACTAGATAGACTTGATAATATAAGGACCAGTCTAATTAGGTCTGAACTTGCCCCTAGGATCGTGGATGGGAGCCCAGTTGCCTTTCAGTACCATGTCCCCTTCCTTGAGATTTTTGAACTTAACTTTCTTGTTAAAAGCCCTAGCAATTTGTCATTGGTAGCCCTGGACATGATATAATGCCCTTAATCTTCTCTCATCGAACAACATTAAATCCTCAAATCTACTATGTTCCCAATTGTAGACCGCCCGAACTCTGCTCCGCGTGCGAGGACGTAAATTGTAGTTCTAGCTACTACAGTTCGGACTCCTGTCACGGTTCTGAATCTAATCTCACAAAATGCAATGTAAGACTGATACATCACCAAAGAGTCCAAATCCGGCAATTAGTTTTGAAAAATCAATTTTGAATCAAAAAGTGCCAAATATGGACTGCTTTGCTAGATTTCAGAGTCGCCACCTAAATATTTTATTTTTGGGAAATTTAGGAAACCCTGACTCATGCCTAAGGCCACATGTCCGTTATCACCAAAGTAGCCTCGGCTCGGGAACTTGGGTACGAGAGGGGAAGGTCTTGAAATGAGCACCCTCAGTCGCCCGATCAAAGATCGGCCTCTACTAAAATGATATGTTGTTTTTGAAAACACATGTGTTCTTATTCCAGTTATTAATCTAGAATTACTATGTGATGCGCGCAGCATACAAGTATAGACCTAATTGCTCAATTTGAAACGAAACATCTCATGTTTGTTTTTTGAAAATGGTTTGAAAGTGCTACTCACAAATAGGCTAAAATGCGGATTTGCCACCCCCGAGTGGGCTTAAAACATGATGATTTGCCACTTTCAAGTGGGCTTGAAACTCACACTTTGATGAATTGTTCCAATTTAAGTAATGAAGCCTTCATCCACAGACATTCATGCAATTATAGTAATTAAGCAAATAGCCTCATGGCAAGCATACTATCATGGCAGTCACTTATACTCATGCAAGGATGCTAAAGCGAAAACACTTACAGTGTACTCCGAGCTAAAACAGAAAACTAGTTAGAAATCAATGCATGATCCTAGTTATGTTAAAATGCCTAATGCAAAAATGCAAAAATGCAACTAAATAGGCTCGGCTATCTAAGATGGCATATGAATGCAACACTTGATAACATGCTTTGAAACACGTATTCAAGTAAGTGTATTGAAATACAATGCAGTTTGTATGATGCGCCGAGCACGGTTCATCCAAGACAGATAAATGTTGGAAACATACAAGCATAGGGTATGCTAAATAAAACGTGCCCTAATCTAACCACTGAAAGCGGGTAAATAAAAAGAGAGAAAGACGTGGGGTTGGAAGACATTCACACACACACACACACACACACACACACACACACACACACACACACACACACACACACTTATTACAGCATTTGCCCTCTCGACAGAGGGTCCGAATAGAACAAAAGCTAACTAACTACGCTAATTAAGCTAACTATTACAAACCAACTAATTAACTAACTATTCTAGCTAATTAATTATTACAAACCAAATTGAATAACTAGCTAATCTAAGCTAATTAGAATATTACAAAGCATTAAGCTAAATTAATTACAACATAGGTAATCAACTACAACTAGCTAACAAAAGCCATAAATGGCCTCGCGAGCGAAGGGGATATGCATGCTCGGTTGCGTCCTCCCGGAAATCCACCGCCTTGCCTCAAGACGCCTTTGTTTGCACTATTTTGAATCTTTAAAAATTACACCGATTTCCAAATTGCTTCTTTTTGATCTCAAGAACACCTTGAGGGATGAAATTCTTCCTGTTGCTGCAACAGAGCACAGACAGAGGCAAGACAGTGTATTTGCAAGAAAATGTATGCACTTCCACACTTCTTATCATATCTCAAGCTCAAAGGAGTATGGCACTTGACTCTCGAGCCGCCAACCAAGCATTTTCAATGCATGATAGCCAAAGGATCAAGCTTGCACAAAACTTGATGAATGCACACATAAGACTCGAACAGCCTCCACCCTATCATGCAAAATCAAGGGGGACGGCGACCAAGAAATAAGGCGCATTTCATCACTTCAAGTATGAAACGCCCCTCGTTTCTCATGTTTAGATTAACGTCCGATCCAAACACAATGCAATGCAATACACATGCAAACAACATGCTTATCTATCAATGCTAGAATGGCATGCACAAGGCTCTATCATGTAAGCAATGCATGCATGGCATGTTTAGAAGCTAAGGCATCAAAGCTAGCAAAGAGCATAGCATTATAGGCATCCAATACTAAGCCTAAATGACCAAACCAACCCCAGAAAGAGGTTAAATATGCCAAAACAGTGGTTGAAATATATTAAGATCAAGGCATATAACACAAGGAAAATATGCACGTTTGATGGCTCGCCAACAAGGCATGAAGACACAACTCTCAAACACATTGAAGGAGTGAAAAATGTCAGAGTGTGGCAATGACATATGCTCTGAAATTACATGCCAAGTGATGTCATATCATGCAAATAGCTCAAATAAAGCATGCCAAGAGACTTGAAATACAAAGCTAGTCAAGGGCTTTACACTACAACCATACTAAGCAATGCTCAAATGACCTTAAGCACTCAAAACAGACCTAAGGCAGGTCAAGATGGTGGCAAAAACATGCTAGACTTGCAACATAGATGGCAAGAAAAATAGGCTCCCGTATTAGCTCACAAACAAGGCATAAGGGCACAACTCTTAAACACAATGAAAGATTGATAAACATGAGAGTATGGCAGAAGTTTATGGTCTGAAATTACATATCAAATGATGCCATGCCATGCAAAAGGCTCAAATATGACATGCTAGGGGTCCCAAAGTGCAAGGCTAGCAAAGCCAAATACACTATAGCTATGCAAAACCAAACATGCATGACCAAAACCACTTAAATCAGACCTCAAGCATGTTAAATCAAAGCCAAAAATGTGCTGGAGTAGAGCATACACATGCTAGATCAATAGGTTAAAACAATAAATATGCTAGGCTAGTGAACCAAAATTGCACTACAAGTGCAAGGAGCATGCAAGAGGCAACCAAACCAACATAAATTAGAGTTATGACATGTCAAATAATGGCCAAAAACATGCTGAAATGGAGCCAATACATGCTAGAAAGACATGCTACTTTGCAAGGTTACAAGTAGGTTTACACTACAAGTATAAGAAGCATGCAAAAGGTGACCAAGACAGCCCAAAACAGAGTTATGCAGGTCTAAAAAGTCACAAAAATGAGCCTAAACAAAGCCTTCAAGAAGTAGAAACACATGCTCTTTTGGAGGACCATCAACACATGCAAACAAGAGAAGATGAGGGGGGACCACCCCCACTCATTAGGGACCTCAAAACCACTTTTCCACCACTGAAATTCCTCTGAGTTTCAGTGGTGAGAAGGCCAAAAAGAGATGGTCTCAAAGGCCTTAAAAGATGGCACAAAACAAGGCAAAACAAGCCACCAAATGGGGTAAACCACCCCTAACTCAACAAAGTCTTAAACAACCATTTTAAACACTTTAAAACAAGACTTTTTTCAGTTGGAAGCTAAGCCTAAAATAGCATGCAAAGGTGGCTAAATAAGCAATGAAAATAATGCTTTAAAGAGGCTATTACTCACCCTTGAAGCCCTATCTTCAAAATCAGCCACTTCTGAGGCAAAATTAGGTCAAAGTCACTCAAATCAGGCTCTCAAGTAACTTAGCTCAATGATGGTGGTGTTTGATCAAGAGTTCCTTTGCAAATCCACCAAGAACTCCCACTTTCAAGCACTTTAAGCACAAAAATATATATATATATAGAGAGAGAGAGAGGGGGAGAACTCTAGAGAGAGAGTAGATTTTTTGCTCTAAAAAACTGAACCCTCTCTAAGGGGGAAGCACTTCCCCTTATATAGAGATGCAAACAAAAGCTTGCTCAAATCCCTCCCTACACGTGTAGGGAGGATGCATTTTGTGCCTAACAGCTGGCACAACTGGCACCAAAAACATCTGCAGAAAGTGCAGAAAGGCCGCCGACCAATTAAAGTGGTCGACCGACCACCCCACCTAGTCAACCGACCACCCAAAGTGGTTGACAGAGACAAAGGCTAGTCAACAGAGGGAGAAAGATGGTCTACACAAAGATAAGAAGGTGGTGGCAAGCTGCCGACCACTTAAGGTGGTCGACCGACCACCCACCCTAGCTGACCGACCACCACAAGTGGTCTACAGGAGAGAACATTGACTGGCAGAGGAGAAAAGTGGTCTACACCTCTACTTCTCCCTCCAAGCAAAAGGGGGCACCAAGGTTTGGCTTTAAACAAGCACAAAACCAATAGAGTTCAGAGACTCAGGGGCAAGGCTCGCAGCCGAAAACCTTGGGGACTCCAAATGAGCGCAAACAAGCACAATCACCGAGCACTCAAACGATGATGTCTAAGTCTTAAGGTCGGTCAAAAATAGGGTGTCTACACCAGTCTGCCTCCGTTATCTGACACTCGACCATAACTCGCAAGGACGGCACTTCAATTTCAATTGGCAGAACAACCTCCATCCCATAGATGAGAAAATAAGGGGTTGCTCCTGTAGATGTTCAGATTGAGGTTTTGTAGCCCCAGAGCACGAATGGTAGTTTATCCAGCTAGTCCCTTTAGGTTTCCACCATCTTTCGCAAGATGTTCTTGATATTCTTGTTGGCGGCCTAAACTGCTCCATTAGTCTATGGTCTGTATATCGATGACTTATGAAAAGCCACGTTGTATTTCTCAAGCAGATCCACTATCTCTTTCTTGAAGTGTGAGCCGTTATTTGATATGATCTCGTTCGGAACTCCATACTGGCAGATGATGTTATTTCTGATGAATTTGGCTACATGCAACGCTTTCAACACCGTATAGGACTGGGCTTCCACCCACTTTGTGAAGCAGTCAATTGCTACAAAAATGAACTTGTGCCCATTTGATCCTTTTGGCTAGACTACACCGATAACGTCGATTGCCCAAATTGAGTGTGGGGAAGTGGTTTGGAAATACTCTTCTGATCCTGGGGGACACTCGTGATCCTCAGCTAGCCACCTGAAAAGGAATGAACACTCCGGTCGGGGGTGCCGGAATTAGCACTCCGACGGATAAGTCAGTGTATACTCTCTTGATTGCTTGTATCTTAAGTTAAGCATACTAGTTCCCATATACCTCTTTCTGGATGACGTTCTTCTATTTATATCTTTTCTTTCCTGGGCCTCGGGGTTGGGCCCACTTTCAATTCGCCGTATAACTATTTATTTGGCTCTTTTTGCTGTAAACTGCTTTCTACTCGGCCCCCTTAATCAACCGGCTATTTGGCCGACTAGGGCCGAATGCGATGTATATATTTCGACTCCTGGTCCAATTATTCGGCCTATTTACGTCTCTTATTTTTCGGCCCCCACAATTGCCCCCCAAGCACTCCACTAACGACAGTTAGCTGGAGTGTTTGGTTTTGAACTCGAAAAGTCAGAGCCGAAATTCGGCGGCTGACCTCATTCCAATGTAGATGTCTGAGCACACACCTCTCGGTTATCATTTCAACTTCCTGCCCCTTCGTACACTTCTATTTATTATGATTTAAAATTTCGACGTCTTTTCAAATACATACACATTTTTAGGTGCTCGTCGCTGGACTGCCTTCTGACTTACCTCTACAACTTCCTTTCCTCCACTATCCCCTTCATCTCTTGTAAGTTCTCTCCCTCTCTACTTTGAATCCTTTTCCCTGGTTTGTTTTTGGTTTAGCATACTTCTATAGGCTGAAGGAAATGGCAAAACATTTGAAAGATCTCCTCTCCTCGGATCGAATTTCTGGCTTAAGACGCCATTTTTCCATTCCTGATGATGTCCGTCTGTTACTCGTGATAGACGGTACCCTCGATATAGAGAGGAATGATGAAACCACGATCGTCTTCCCTCTCCTATCAATCGCAGAGGGTGGAGTCCGTTTCCTCCTTCACCCATTCTTTAGGGTTGTGCTTTGCCATTGGGGTCTAATCCCTTCCCAACCCAATGTCAACTTTTTAAGAATCGTAATGGGGATTATAGAGCTAAACCGTCGCTTTAGGATTAACCTCGACATACCTGCTATTCGGTATTGTTATGCCTTGGCCAAGTCTTCTGGTCAGCATAGACGTTATTTCCTTAGGGCCAAGGACACCGACCATCAATTAGTGACAATGCTTTCCAGTTCTGGGAAGCGAGTCAATGATGCTATGGTCGTTGTCCAAGGTAACTGGAAATTCGGCGAAGGCGAGAATTGCCTCGATCCTATTCCTAGATGGAGGGGCGAACCAAGTGGCCGAATAGCTTCTTGTGTTTATTTTTTATTATATTTATAAAGCTTCATTTTTGAGACCTCATGGTTTTGCTTGTGCAGGAAACGATCTGAAAAAAGTCTTGACTTCAACCGACGACACCGTTCTTTCAGAAATCAAAGTCGTGCTCAAATATTTCAGCCGTCCGAGTCTTCAGAAACAAGGAAGGGCGGCCAACGTTCTGCTTTGCTATGAGCCGACATATACGACCTTCTCGGCGGTAGAAAACATTCCAATTTCGAAGGGTGAAGAGTTTCTTACCGCTCTTATTTTGACCGACTTCAAAAACTTGCAGCAAGTTGGTTTCAAGGGGTCTGATTCGGAGCGGGCAGAAGTAGCTGAGGTCACCAAGTCAGATCAGTCTGAAGCCGAAGTAGACGAGGCTTTGAAGTTGGCCTTTGAGGAAGCCGATCTCAATTCAGCCGACCCTCCGTCCACGAGGAGACCTTCTATTTGATGACATTTTTAACGGTTTAGAGGACCTTCCCGGTGCATACCCCAAAGATATGGCTAGGTTAAGCCTCACATAACTTGCCAAAAAGAAAAACACAAAAAGGATGGCCGCACGGCGAAGAGCAGAGGCCATTCAATTTGAAGTGCCACCTACCGCCGAATCTCAACCCTCCCGAAGTACCGAGTCCGAGGCAGTTGTGCAGATTAATGAAGAGGTTGGGCGGACGGAGAAGCGTCTAGCCGAGGTTGAGGCCGGCTCTGAAGAAAACCATGCTGACAAACGGCTGTGTTTAGAGGAATCGGATGTGATTATGCCTTTCGTCATTCAACCAAAGATAAAGAACACACCGATCTCGTCTGACGCGTCGACTATTAAAGACCCAGCCGTGGCGTTGAGCATGGCTACGTCCGTCTCATTGCCGGCTGACAAGGCGGCTTTTCGGGCGAAGCCGGATCTTCTAGCAATAACATTAGCCGCTGAATCGGCTCTTCTGGTATATACCTTGACCTTGTTCTTTCCTTTTGTGCAAATATTGTTTTGGTTTTAATTTCCTGTTTTGTAGATCATCGGGAGGATAGCCAAGATAGGTCATTGCCAGCATGATGCCGTCGAACGACTTGGTTGTTTACAATCAGAAGTTGAGGGCAAGTGAAGCAGGGCTGAGTTTGAAGCAACGAGGGCAAAAATAGAAGCCGCGAGGGCCGAGGCCGAGATGGAAAGGACCAAAAATGCAGACCAACTCTGATTGGTCACCGAGGAGAGGGCGAATGCGAGCGAAGCTGCGCTCAAGTTAGCCCAGGAGGCGATCGCCAAACTTAAGGCCGACTTGAAAGAGTTGAAGGCGGCGAAGGAAGTGGCCGACTCTGAGGCTTCCAAGGCATACAAGGCTGGGCAGAGCGCTACCCTTGCAAACTATGTGGAAGAAGTCCCCAAATTTGAGAATCGGGGATTTAAACACGACTGGCTCAAAGCCCTTGTTGTTGCTAATGTGACATTAGCTATGTCGATTCCATACGAGCAAATGGATGTTGAGCCACTGGAGTCTGACTCCGAAGATTGATTAGGGCGACCTTTTAGTTGTTTTTGTTTAAGGATTTTGAATGTATTGTCGCAGCCTTTAGTTTAGTAGTTTTTATGTGTAAGGTTACATTCGAATTTGTAGCTTCTATTTAGTAGTTTTCACATGTAAAATGGCTACAATTTGTGCTCAATTTACTAATGAAAATTTTCTTTGTACCTTGCTATTATTTGTACTTAATTTTGCTATTGATGAATGGTATGAATGGTATTGTTTTTTTTTTTTTTTTTTTTGCTATTTTGGATAAAACATTCATGTATACTTGCTGATTAGATAACTAGGCAGTTTAATTTATCCTCGTTGAATAGCCAATCAAATTAATAAATCTTCCCTTGCCCCAGCCAATGCATGAACTCCAAAAAGCCGAATGCTAATAGTTCATGGAGTGGCTGTGGCACAGATCGATCGGCATCGGGCTTAGATGCTTGGTGGATCAGATTAATAAATCTGCCTTTGCCCCAGCCAATGCATGAACTCCAAAAAGCCGAATGCTAATGGTTCATGGAGTGGCTGTGGCACAGATCGATCAGCATCGAGCTTAGATACTTGGCTGATCAGATTAATAAATCTACCCTTGCCCTAGCCAATGTATGAACTCCAAAAAGCCGAATGCTAATGGCTCATGGAGTGGCTGTGGCACAGATCGATCGGCATCGGGCTTAGATGCTTGGCCGATCAGATTAATAAATCTGCCCTAGCCCCAGCAAATGCATGAACTCCAAAAATCCGAATGCTAATGGTTCATGGAGTGGCTATGGCATAGATTGATCGGCATCGGGCTTAGATGCTTGGCCAATCAGATTAATAAATCTGCCTTTGCCCCAGCTAATGCATGAAATCCAAAATGCCGAATACTAATGGTTCATGGAGTAGCTGTGGCACATATCGATCGGCATCGGGCTTTTGGAGTTTAGCGTTAATGAAATCACCTTGGGAGCGTTGCAAGCATTAGAAATAAATTGGGTCAACTCTTCGCGCCAGTGACTCCACTTATTGTGTTCAGACTCAATTTAAAACAGTTTGTTACGTAAGGTTAGATAAGTGCGAATGTCAAATAGACTGTTCTTCAACAGCAGAGGAAAAGCGCGAACATTGGCTGAGCTTGACACTGCAATGAATTGCAGCAGCGAACCCACCCGTGTGGGAGGGAGGACGTCTAAGGAACGGGAAAAGCGTTAGCCTCCAAGTCGTCGAAGTAGATCACCCCGAAAGGAAAAACAGTAACGGGAAAGCTCCCCACGACTGTGACCAAGAAATGAGGCCGATGCGACGCCGCGACCATTGAGTTTTGCAATTTTTGTAGGGAATAAACCAATGACGGAGGCAGACTCCATTGTCAACGACCTAGGTGTGGCGGTCGAGTTTGCTTGACAGATTTTTCCATCGGAAGTCCAGCAGTCGATGGTTGGTCGACAGGATTTCGAAGTATTTCGAGAGGGCATCCACAGGGCGGTGAAAGGGCTGTATACCACTTATGAAGTTGGCATGTGCTTGCACGCCGCGCAGCGAGAAATAGAGAAAAAAGACGAACGAATTCGGAACTTGGAGGCTCGCGTGGAGAAGGCCGAACGTGAGCTTGGGGAACTTAGGAAGGCTCAAACCACTGAGCCGCGTGTGGCAGGTCAATCTAACAAGTCATGGAGGAGAGAGTGACCCAACGGCTGTTAAGTCACGCGATCGCCGATCGGGATACGACAAGCATGTTTGCCGTGGAAAATGCAAGGACCATGGGTTATGAAAAAGGCTTCCACGACGGCCAAAGAGTCGAGATAGACAAGACCAAGGAGAAACTCGCAGAGGAGGTGTACTGATGCGAGAATCGGGGCTTTAGGCACGGATGGATTAAGGCTCTCCAAGCCTCAGAGGCACTCCAAGGAGCTGGAGTTGAATCGGCGTCGCCATTATATCATCGTCACGACTTTCCTTTTGATGCTTTCGAAATTGAGAAGAGCGATGACGAGGGCGATGCTGAATAGAACTAAACATATATTGTAAATGTTCCAATACAGATTGGCTGTCAGTTATGTATCTATTGGATAGTTTAATAAAATATTTTATTTTAAATGTTTGTGTTTGATTTTGAATGTCTACATGCCTAATTAGGCATCTCGTTTCGAATGTTTGCATATTTTAATTGTTTATGCAGTTGCGCCGGCCCAACTTATTCAAGCATTTCATTTTCAATGTTTGTATGCTTTTAAAGTGTAAATGATTTTTGCCGGCTTAGCTTAACAAAACATTCCACTTTGAATATTTATATGCTTTAACCTTCGTGAAGGGCACTCCGAATTCAGAGTATTATTCGGCCTAAACGTGTTATGCACGGTTGGGGCTTCGAATTCAGAGGCTTTTTGTCGGCCAATCGTGATATCAACGAAGGGCACTCTGACTTTGGAGTCATATTCGGCCCAAAGGCGTCATGCACCAATGGGGTTCCAAATCCAGAGACTTAATTGGCCCAAAGGCGTCATGCGCCGATGGGACTCTGCATCCGAAGGCTTTAATCGGCCCAAAGCCATCATGCACCGATGGGCTCCGAATTTGGAGACTGGCCAATCGTGATATCCACGAAGGGCGCTCCGACTCCGGAGGCTTTATCGGCTCAAAGGCGTCTTGCGCCGATGGGGCTCCGAATCCGGAGACTTTGCTTGGCCAATCGTGATATCCACGAAGGGCGCTCCGGATCCGGAGGCTTTATCGGCTCAAAGGCGTCTTGCACCGATGGGGCTCCGAATCCGGAGACTTTGTTTGGCCAATCGTGATATCCATGAAGGGCACTCCGAATCCGGAGGCTTTATTGGCTCAAAGGCGTCATGCGCTGATGGGGCTCCGAATCCAGAGACTTTGCTTGGCCAATCGTGATATCCATGAAAGGCGCTCCGAATCCGGAGGCTTTATCAGCTCAAAGGTGTCTTGCGCCGATAGGGCTCCAAATCCGGAGACTTTGTTTGGCCAATAGTGATATCCATGAAGGGCGCTCCGAATCCGGAGGCTTTATCGGCTCAAAGGCGTCATGCGTCGATGGGGCTCCGAATCCGGAGACTTTGTTTGGCTAATTGTGATATCCACGAAGGGCGCTCCAAATCCAGAGGCTTTGTTTGGCCAATCGTAATATCCACGAAGGGCGTTCCGAATCTAGAGGCTTTGTTTGGCCAATCGTGATATCCACGAAGGGCGCTCCGAATTTGGAGTCTTTATCGGCTCAAAGGCGTCATGTGCCGATGGGGCTCCGAATCCGGAGACTTTGTTTGGCCAATCGTGATATCCATGATGGGCGCTCTGAATTCGGAGGCTTTATCGGAACACTTTTGAACTGGATTTCGCAGTAAGTAAACAGGAATGATAAAGTGGAATGTGTACATGGTGAACCATTCAAAACTAGTATCATTCCCCACAGGTCGGGTTCCATGATAAAATTTATGTAAGTGCGTTGAATTCCAAGGCCGTGGCAGACTCCTCCCGGATATGTCTTTGAGCCGATATGCCCCTACTCCTGCGATCGAATCGACCTGATAGGGGCCGTCCAAGTTAGGACCCAATTTTCCATTAGCCGGTTTCTTGGCAACTGGAAGTACTTTCTTCAGGACCAACTCTCCTGGTGTGTAACAGCGCAGCTGAACACGTTGATTGTACGACTTAGCAAGCTGTTGCTAGTATCGTGCCATAAACGCAAGGGCACGGTCTCTTCGTTCTTCGATCAGAATCAAATCCAAAGCCAACATCATGTCGTTTCGGCCCATATCAAAAACTTGCGATTTTAGGGTTGGGTGGCCAATCTCCAGCGGTATGATTGCCTGGGTTCCAAAGCATAATGCAAACGGCATTTCTCCAGTGGATCGCCTCGGCGTAGTTCAATGAGCCCACAATACACTCGGCAATTCTTCGACCCATTTTCCTTTAGCTTTATCCAGCCTCTTCTTGATGCCGTCCAAGATGCATTTGTTAGAGGCTTCGGCTTAACCATTGCTTTGGGGGTAAGCCGGCGTAGAAAAGTAAGGCCGGATACCATACTTGCTGCACAACTCTCGGTAGGCGCCACAATCAAACTAGGTGCCATTGTCTGAGATAAGAGCTCTTGGAATACCGAATCGTGTTATGATATTTCTCCATACAAAACGCTTAACATCAGCATCTCGAATGTGCGTTAATGCCTCCGCTTCGACCCATTTTGTGAAGTAATCTGTCGCGACGATCAAGTATCGCTTGTTCCCTGAGGCCCTCGGCAATGATCCTATGATATCAAGTCCCCACTGGGCGAACGGCCAGGGATTGGTGATAGAGCTTAACTCTTCAGCAGCCAGATGGGTTAACAGGGAGAACTTCTGGCACTGTTCTCATTTTTTCACATAGCATTCGGCATCTGTTCTCATTGTCAGCCAATAATACCCCTGTGTGATAGCTCGCTGGGCCAAAGAGCGCCCGCCAGAATGGGCACCACAACTGCCTTCATGTATTTCAGTCAAAAGCTCTTCGACTTTGTCTGAGTGTACACATTCCAGGTATGGACCAGAAAGAAATTTTTTATAAAGCTTTCCTTGCAGATCCAAGTAGTATCGTAAGGCTTTGTTTCGCAGCTTGTGCGCTTCTTTCTTGTCCGCTGGGAGCTGTTCGGAAGATAGGAATGCAGTAATGGGGTCTATCCAACTCGGTACCAACTCTATGACATTGACCTGGATTTCCTCTGAAGGGCCAATGCTCGGCTCTAGGATGAAACCTACTTCGATGGTCCGTTTAATCTCTGAGTTAATGGTGGAGGCTAGGCAAGCTAGGGCGTCTGCATGTGTGTTCTAATCACGTGTTATCTGATTCAATTCATGATGGTCAAATTTTGCCAGCAAGGCACTAGCCGATTTCATGTAAGCCGCCATACAGTCATTTTTGGCCACGTACTCCCCCTTTAGCTGATTGATCACCAATTTTGAATCGCAAAATACCAACAAACACCGAGCACCCAAAAGGATGTGCATTCCGCAAACCGGCCAGAAGGGCTTCATATTCGGCCTCGTTATTTGATGCTTTGAAGCCGAGTTTGACGGCCTACTCAATTATTACGCCGTCGAGAGCCATGATTACTACTCCAGCTTCGTTGCCTCATTGAATTGATGATCCATCACAGTACAACTGCCAAATGTCCCCAACATAAATTCTCCAGTTCGGCTTAGGTCGAATTTCATTAGACGTCAAGTCTGCAAGACCCCTAGTAAATTCAGCCACAAAGTCGGCAAGCACCTGTCCCTTGATGGAGGTTCTAGGCAGAAACTGAATATCGTACTGGCCGAGTTCAAAAGCCCACTTTGAAATGTGCCCTGATGCTTCTGTACTATGGAGTACCGACCAGAGGGGGTGGTCCGTTAGCACCCCGATGGTATGCTCCTGAAAGTAATGCATCAGCTTTCTCGCTGCCATGACGAGGGCCAGAATGAGTTTTTCCAACGGAAGGTAGCGTGTTTCGGTGTCAACCATTGCCTTGCTCACATAATACACTGGTCGCTGCTCCCTCAGCTCTTCCTTTATCAGTACGGCGCTGACGGCCCGGTCGAAAACTGCTAGATACAAAATGAGCGGGTCACCTGCCAAAGGCATTGTCTAGAGTGGAACTGATCGGAGGTAGGTTTTGAGGCCGTTGAAAGTGGGTTCGCACTCGGCGGACCATTCAAAAGCCTTGCCTTGCTATAGTGTATGAAAGAATTGTCGGCAGTGGTCCGTGGAATGACTGATGAACCTGTTGAGTGTGGCAGCCATCCCCATTAACTTCTGAACCTCCTTGACCGATCGAGGGGAGCCGAGTTCCAGGATTGCTATGATTTGCCTTGGGTTGGCTTCGATTCCTAGGTGATTGACAATGTAACCCAAGAATTTGCCAGAGCCGATCCCAAACGCATATTTGGAAGTGTTTAGCTTCATTCCATATTTGCGTAGAATACTGAATGTCTCTTCCAGATCGGCTATATGATTCTGCTCTTCCTTGGACTTGACCACCATATCGTCAATGTACACTTCCATAGTGTGGCCGAGTTGCTCCTTGAACATGGTGGTGACTAGTCTCTGGTAAATTGCCCCTGCATTCTTCAACCCAAAAGGCATAACTTTATAGCAATAGGTTCCTCTTGGGGTGAGGAATGCAGTTTTGTCTTGGTCCTCCGGATGCATGGCAATTTGATGGTAGCCTCTGTAGGCATCGAGGAAGCTCATACGCTGATGACATGCCGTAGCATCTACAAGTTGGTCTATCCTGGGAAGAGGAAAACAATCTTTGGGGCAGGCTTTGTTTAGGTCCGTGAAATCAATGCAGACTCGCCAAGTCTCATTTTTCTTCTTCATAACCACAGTATTAGAGAGCCATGTAGGGTAGGTCACTTCCCCGATTGCCCCGGTGTCAAGCAACCGGTCAACCTCTTTAACAATGGCGGTAGTGTGCTCTGTGGCTGATCACCGGCTTTTCTGAATAATCAGCTTGCATTTAGGGTCAACATTTAAATGGTGCTGCGAAACAGACGAATCTACACCCGGCATTGCATATGGAGTCCACGCAAATACATCAAGGTTGCCGAGCAGGAAGGAAATTAGCTGTTGTTTGTTGACCTAATTCAAGGAGGCGCTGACCATAAAGAACCTGTCTGGGTTTCCTTTGATTTCAACTTGATCAAGGGCTTTCGTGGCCTTTTTATTTGGGAGCTGTCCAACATTGTCGAGGCTTTCCCAATCCGTCACCTCAATAGAGTTCACTTGTAACTCCTTTGTCGTTTTTTCAGCAAGGAGATAACATGCTTTTGCCGATTTCTGGACGCCACGGATTTGCCCAACCAAGATCGCCCCATGATGAGATTATATGGCAATGGCATCTTGACGACCAAGAACTCCACATCCACTGTTCGGGAGCCCGCTCGAACAGATAGTGTGATTTTTCCCAACGGGTATTCTGGATTTGCGTTAAAGCCGAATAGTGGATAAGGAGCCGGAGAAAGATCCGATTCGGAGAAATCGAGTTTGGTGAATGTCTTATAATACATAACTTCCGATGTGCTCCCTGGGTCAATGAGTACGTGCTCAACGGTGAATAGGTTTACGCATAACTTGATTACCAAGGGATCAATGTGGGGAAGTGTCACTCTGGCCAAATCTGAATCATCTAAAGCAATGCTCGCAGCTTCATGGGGCCATTTAGCCAAAGTGAGTTGATTTTGAGGGTTAGGATTCGACTGAATCGTATGCACTGCGGATGACATTGGCAAGCTGTATATCATGTGGATCACGCCAAGTGGAGGTGAATCCTATCTCAAGGCTATTGCTTTGGTTGAGTTGCCTTTTCGGACGTACTGTTGTAGCCGACCATCTTGTACCAATTCCTCCAAGTGATCCTTCAATGCATAACAACTCTCAGTATCATGGCCATGATCCTTGCGATACTCGCACCGCCCAGCTCGTCTTCGTGTGTCGAGAGGTCCCACCATTTTCGATGGCCATTTGAAGAACGGAAAGTGTTGGATTTTGGACATAACCGTGCTAATCGGCTCTGTCAACTCCGTATATTTCTTGTCAGTGCGCCTTGTGCGCCTGCTATTGACTTGCAGTTGTTCATTTGCTCAGTGGGAGCATTGGTCGCTTGATCGGCAAGAATCCCGTCTCTTGTCTAGTTTAGCCCAATGCCATGGTTCAGGGCTCTGAGGTGGTACAGAATTTAATGGCTAAGCAATTTGAGAAGGAGTTGTTTTGTTGGCCACATTTCCGGCTTTAACCTGCAAGGCGTTATCTTCTACTTTACAGTACTCCTCAACTTTCTTCATCAACGACCAGACTGTTTTGGGGGGGTGTCTGGTCAAAGAGCTACGGAGGGCACTATCAGGATGTAACCCCATCTTGAAGGTAGTAATGGCCATGGGGTCATTGCAAGCATCATCTACCAGATTAAAACACTCCCAATACCGCGCCGAATACGCACGAAAGGTTTCCCCGGTTGAATTTGCATTGCCCAGAGGGAATCGGCTTGCTTTGGCTGGACCTCATTAGTGATAAACCTTGCCCTGAAGGATTTTTGGAGTTGGTGGAAGCTCTTGATCGAAGCCGGCTCCAGTTTATAATACTACCTGACAGGCAATGGTCCCAAACTGCTCAGAAATATTCTGCACATGAGAGCCTCGTCGTCTGCATACAGCGTCATGGCTTGCTTGTAATGGCGAATGTGATCGGTGGGGTCTGATTTACCATCGTACAAAGTGAATGACGGTGCTTTGAATTTCTTGGGTAGCACTGCCTTTGTAATCCGTCGTACAAAGGGATCGTGCTAGTCTTCTTTGTCTGAACTGTTTTTTCTTCGCTTATGCCTTATATGTGGACTCTCTTCAGAGAAGCTGGTAGTTTCGGGTCGTCCCTTCTTCTTAGGCTCCGGGGATAATGAGTCGGAGTCACTATCAGTGTCCTGTTGTCGGGATCGAGGTTGTCAACCACCTGTCCTCAGAGGTCATCCCAGATCTTGGCGTATAGCTTGTTTGGACTTCGTCACTTCCAAGGCCAAATCTTGATGGAGACGTTCGTTCTCAGTGATTATGTTCTCTAACCTCTGTTCGTTTTGCTTTGCTTGTTCCATGACCGCTTGCATTATCTCAAGCGCTGAAGTCAAGGGTGAGGCGAAGTTCAAGGCGCGTCTTGCGGCGATAGTCTCTGGTCCAAGCATGTTTATTGAAGTGAGGTCGTCTCTCTGTGTGGTTTTGTTAGTGACTATTAGAGGGTCTTCCGTGACGTCCACCATGGATGTATTTGAGTATTCCCGCAAACGGCGCCAGTTGTGGGGAAGTGGTTTGGAAATACTCTTCCGATCCTGGGGGATGCTTGCGATCCTCAGCTAGCTACCTGAAAAGGAATGAACACTCCGGTCAGGGGTGCCGAAATTAGCACTCCGATGGATAAGTCAGTGTATACCCTCTTGATTGCTTGTATCTTAAGTTAAGCATACTAGTTCTCACATACCTCTTTCAAGCTGACGTTCTTCTATTTATATTTTTTCTTTCCTGGGCCTCGGGGTTGGGCCCACTTTCGCTTCGCCATATAACTATTTATTCGGCTCCTTTTGCTGCAAACCACTTTCCACTTGGCCCCCTTAATCAACCGGCTATTTGGCCGACTAGAGCCGAATGCGATGTATATATTTTGACTCCTGGTCTAATTATTCGACCTATTTACATCTCTTATTATTCGGCCCCCACATTGAGAAAGGCCATAATGAAGTCATATTGTAAAGCTTAAACGACAATATGTTCATGCGATTGGCATGAATTTGACATTTATGGCATCGCCATACAAAACTAATGCAATCCTCCTCCATGGTTGACCAGTAATAACATTGTCTGAGGATCTTCTGGGCTAGCATCACACCATTCATGTGTACTCTACATTCTCCTCCGTGGATAGCCTCCATAAGACGCTTCGATTCCTGTTCCTCTATACACAGCTTGTGTATTCCCAGATGACCTCTTTTGTACAACTTACCTGTGCAGATGATAAATTGGATAGCCAAAAACTATATTCCCCGTTTGTCCTTGGGATTTGCCCCCAATGGATACTTTTCTGTTTCCAGAAAGTTCGAAATATCGTAATACTAGGGGTTTTTGTCTTGCACTTCATCTATTGCGGCAATAGTCTCGTAAGCCGACGTGCATTTCTGTTCGGAAATGATTGGACGTATCTTCACTCCTAACGAGATATCTACCATAGAAGATAGAGTTGCCAAAGTATCAGCGAACTTGTTGTTCTCTCTCAGTAAATGTGTGAATGTCAGTTTTTCAAACCTTAGAATCAGCATATCTAGGGCGTAATAGTAAACCTTCATCTTCCTTTCTTTGACTTTCCAATCTCCGTTTGCTTGAAAAACAACCAAGTTTGAGTCTCCGATTACATCCAACCTTATTGCCCCATGTTCTAGCACAGCTTCTAAACCAACAATACACGCTCCATATTCTGCTTCATTGTTGGACACTTTGAATTAGAGTTTGATGGCTAATGGTATATGGGAATCATCGGGTGTAGTTGCAACACACCTATCCCATAACCGTGCTAATTGGACGCTCTGTCAAAGTACATCATCCAAGTTTCCTCTTTCACTTGCAAAATATTTTCATCTGGGAACAAGTATTCCACTGCCTCATCACCCTCTATTGGGTGGGTTGCCAAGAATTCCACTACAGTTCTTCTTTTATCTAACTTGCGTGTAACATATTTTAGATCAAATTCAGTAAGCAGAAGTAGCCAACAAGCTAGCCTACCTATAAGTGTTGATTTCTCAAAGAGATATTCGATGAGATCTAATCTCAAAACCAGGATTATAGAATGAGCTAACAAGTAGTGCCTCAATTTTCCTGGTAACCCATACTAAAGGTAAGCAAGCTTTCTCCAAGGGAGTGTAGCGGGTCTCGTAGTCTAGCAGCTTCTTACTCAAGTAATAGATGGCCTTCTCCACCTTATCTTCAGATTCTTGAGCTAACATGCACCCTATGGTCAAGTCCATTACTGACAAATACAAAATCAAAGGCTTCCCCGACTTCGGTGGTGACAACACAGGCGGATTCTGGAGATATTGCTTAACCTGCTCAAAGGCAAACTGACATCGACCGTCCCATCGGAATTTCTTTCCTTTCTTTAGGAGACAAAATAGTGGTTCACAAGTCAAGATTAATTTGGAAATAAACCGTCTTATGAATTTCACTTTACCCAGAAAACCGCGCACCTCCTTTTCAGTCCTTGGTGGTGGCATTTCTAAGATGGCCTTGATTTTGGAAGGATCTACTTCAATTCCCCTCTGCATGATCAGAAAGCCCAGCATTTTCCTTGCCGTTATGCGGAAAGTGCATTTTTGCAGGTTTAACCTCAATATGTATTCCTTGATCCGTTAAAAGAATTTTTCCAATGCGGTGTAGTGGCCTTTTCACTCTTTGGACTTGACAATCATGTAATCCACATACACCTTAACCTCTTTGTGGATTATATTATGCAAAATGGTGGTCGTAGCCCTCTGATAGGTAGCCCTAACATTCTTCAACCCAAATGGCATGACTCAGTAGTAGTACGTACCACATGGCGTGGCGAAAGTAGTCTTTTTCTAGTCTTCTGGTGCCATTAGAATCTGATTGTACCTAGAAAACCCATCCATAAAGGAAAGAAATGCAAGGCTAACAATGAAGTCCACCAACTCATAAATATGCAGCAGTGGAAAGTCATCATTCGGACTCGCTTTGTTTAGGTCTCTGAAGTCAACGCAAACCCGAATTCTGCCATCCTTCTTCGGTACTAGGATGATATTAGCCAACCAGGTCGGATACTCAGATAGTAAGAAGAATCATGCATCAATTTGCTTGGTAACCTCTTCCTTGATTTTCAGTGCCCAATCTGAACAAATTCTGCACAGCTTCTGCTTGACTGGTCGGGCATCATGGTCAAGAGGGATCCGGTGCTGTACAATCTCAGGGTCGATTCTAGGCATGTCTTCGTAGGACCATGCGAAAACATCTTTGAAATTTTTTAATAAAGAGATTAACTGCTCGTGTTCCTCCAAAGACAACGTGGACCCGATCTGGACCAAGCATGGATCCTCCTCAGTACCCATATTAATGGCAATGATTTCATCAAAACAAGGCTTAGCACGCCTCTCCTCCTCTTGATTAATCAAAAATTTCAAAGTCAGAGGAATTTCTTCCTCTTCATTTTCGTTAAAATTCTGAAAGTCTTGGCCAATGCAACAAATAAGTGGCATAGAGAAGTACACAGAATCTGCAGAGTTCTCATTCAAAAGGTCTAGATCTTCGGCTGCAGACTCAAAAGTAAAGTGAAATAAAGACCTAGACAGGACTTTGATATTTGGGTTACCACCCTCGAAAATACCACACTCAGACCCCTCGAATTGACTTGAATCTGATCTCGACTCCACAGACTCAGTGGAATCAGATTCAGGCTCATCACCTAATTCAGAACTGGAAAAGTAGCCTTCCTCCAACTGCCAAGTAAGACACGGTGCTCTCGATGCATCCAGAATGCCACTAGTTGGGTCCACGCCCATTTTTTCCCCGATCATGGAAACAATAAAGTTATCTGCCAAGTTCTCTAGGTCGGCCACAAGATCTGTCAGGAGACTGGCCAATGTTGCCCTTACTCCAAGCTCGCTGTCGTTTTAGTCATCTTCCGTGCTCTAGGTAACTTTGACACTTGGTTCAGCCATTTCCTTATCACTGTCCTGCAGCTGCAGATCAAAGAAAATCTAGAATCCGGGGATGCACTTCTTTGAGGAATTTACCCCAGGCTTAGGAAAGCCATAAAAAGGGAAATCCTCTCCCTCTCGAACAAAACAACTATTGAGTGTTCCCTGAATTGGCTTGTGGATGAGCTCATAATGCTTCCCAGCTCTCTTGGCTTTAGCTCTGCCCTTCATTTCTTCTCCTTTATCTAATCCTCTTTGGTAGGCACATAGTCCACTCCAAAGTTATGTGGGTTGTGTGGCACCTCTGCCGACGTTGTAACACCATTTTGCCCACTCTTTCCAAGTCCTATTTCTGGAACATGCCACAGCTTGTTCATAAAGTAGATAGACTAGGCACTGACATACATGTCGTCATTCGCAGCCAGAATGGTTTGCACTACCCAAGCTTCATCTAGAGTGAATCCCAAGAGGAATACATCTTCGGTGCCATGGTTGATTTCGAGGACTGGTGTAGTCACCTCTGGAGGCGGATGGATGGATGAGTTCCCAAAAACAATTGCTACTCCTCTCCCATGATGATACTTCAACATTTGATAGAGGGTAGAGGACACAACCTTTACGTGATGTAACCAAGGCCTCCCTAGCAACAGGGTAAAGGTAGCCGGTACATCCAGGACATGAAACTCGATCTTTTGCTCAGTTGGGCCCACCTAGACTCGCACTTTAACTGTACCTATGACTTTTCTGCTCGTATTGTCATACGCCCGTATCACTTGGGCTACGGGGATAAAGTTAGTCGATTTAAGGCCAATTGCATAGGCAATACATAATGGACAGACATTGATGGCAGAGCCGGTATCTACCAACACCACTAGCACCCACTTCTCTTTACATTCCATAGAAATATATAATGGCTTGTTGTGGGCTGAGCCTTCCGGCGACAGCTCTTTGTCAGAGGAAGTGAGCGTTGGCTTGGCACCACCTGGAAAAACCAAGCCCACTAGTTATTTGGGCGTAGTATCAATGGATAATTTGGCCTTATCTATTGCCGATAATATTGCCTTTTGGTTCATAAGGAGCCCCCAAATAGAGATATCAGCTTGGATTTTCTTAAATTGCTTTAGTACTAACTCCTCTTCTAGTTGCTTCTCTTTCTATTTCTCGGCCTCTTTGTCCTTTCTAGACGTCTCTGCTTGATCCGGATGTAGCGACTTAAAATACCGTCCACTGCAGGTAAGATGGTCTATTTCCTCCGTAAACCATGTATTATCCGGGAGATAGCCTCTCCAATCTTCGTCAGTATGGGCCAAATGCAAATCATTGTCATCCCACTACTCATCTTCAGTTGCCAACAAACAATTGTTTGGTTCCACCTGAATCATCTTCACAATACAAGTGCCCCCCTCAAGGCGACACGTGGTTGTAGTTTTCTAGTTGTCCTCAACTCTCTCTCTTTGTCTCTCTCTCAAACTGCCTTAATGCAGCTTCCTATTCTGTATCTACAGTGCTCATAAGTCCCACTTCTTGACTTGGGTTTCCCACACATATGCCCTTCTGCCGCTTTCCTTTCTCATCAACTTTCCCACCCACTGCAGCTACCTCTACTTCATTTCCCTCTGGTTTCATCCCAATTTCTTCTTTCTTGTCTGGCTTATCACTCAGCCATCTGGTGTTGTCAGTTGATCTATTCAGGTCGAACCACCCGATCTGTACAACTCCCTGATCATGCTCATCAAAGAATTGTAAATTATCCAAATCTCATTCAAGATTTGCCAAATCATCCAACCCTTGGCTCGGGCCATCCTTTTTGACCATATTGATGTCTGCCAAGATTGGTAGCACCAATTTAGGCTTGGTTTGATTGGTTGGCACAATATAGCAACTCGGATCATATGCCTTTTTAAACAAATCCCTAGGACACTCTGACGACAGGCCAATACCCCCTTTCGAGGCCAGACCCTTCTTTACCATGGGTATTGTCACCACAGTGTGAGGCTCAGGTTGTGGCTTAAATGCATCCATCATGCACAGATCTGTGCCCTCAGGAATGAACAGCATTGGTTTCGATAGATGAGAGGGGGTAATATATATGCTGGAGTCATAAAAGGCGGCCAGTGTATGGATAAGGTTGAGGTTTCGGGGTGGGGGGACTTGGTTATGGGCTGGGAGGGGATTTGTGGTTACATTTGGTTTCTGTGGTGGAGAGATAACCTTGTTGTCAATGAGATCCTGAACCTCATGACGCAAACGATAGCACTAGTCAGTGTCATGACCATGCTACTGGTGAAAAGCATAGTACTTTGCAGGGTTATGCTTAAGTGGAAGAGGATCGGGAAATCGACGAGGTTCTAAGGGTTTTAGGTGCCCTTTTATTATCAGTACTTGCATGGCTTTAGAAAGAGTCATGTATAACTGGTTAAAAGTCCTCTAGGGTCAGGTAGGGTTTGATGATGTTTGTGATCCTGTATTGGCAAAGGGGTCAGCAATTTTTGTCGTGGTAACAACACTTACGTCTGATGGCCTCACAGTTGTGCTATCACTGGCAGCATTGGAACTGCGAACAAATTGCCTTTTTGCTGACTCCTTCTCATCTGTAATAAGCCCCTATTTCATGGCATCTTTGATTTGCACTCCTATTTCATGAAGTTCTATAAATGTAAACAACGGATGCACAATCATTTTCTGTAATAACTTGCCATACAGATTCTAGAGAACCATTCTGATCTAGTCCTTCTTGGAAGGCCTCGTGGTCATCATAGAGGCTTTAGCTCTCCATCTTGTCACAAATTCAGATAAACCCTCTTTCGGCTCTTGACGTGTTACCTCGAGATCACGAGTTATAATCTTAATCTGCGTATTGTAAAAGTATTGAGCAATGAAGGCTTCGGCTATCTCCTCCTAATTATGTTTGATGGAATCTTCCAATTTAGCATACCAAATGGGCGCTATACCCGACATGGTGCGACCAAACAGAGACAGCTTCTGTAGTCTAGTTAGGTCCATCGGCCGCAAGATATCTGAAAACAGTCGCAAGTGAACCATCAGATCCCCGAAACCATCAAAACGATCAATGTGCAGCATTTTAAACCAATCTAGTAATGTAACCGTGGAATCAGTGTATCCATCCTCTATGTCTGGAATGGAATTGATCCCTTGTGTTCTTTTGAACAATTTTTGCAGTTTGTTGACCTTGAGTGTAGTTGGGTCAACCTCGAACTCGAACGAAGCCTCGGTCTAATAAACTGGGGCTTTGGAAGCTTGGGTTGGGATTGGTTCTGTTTGGACTGGAAAAATTGAATTACCCTGGTTTTATGGATCTTGAGCATTGGCAACACTAGTAATGGCATTGGGCATAGGAATAGCTGTGGTGGGTGCATGGGATACAGAGGCTACAGCCGGCTGTGGTTGCTGTTGTTGTAACCTTGTTATGACCTCGACCTAACTAACTGTAACCTCGGCCTGACAGGCCGTATCATGCTATAGGGTCTCGACTGTTTGTTGCAGATGGAGTAGTAGTTCCTCCATATTGGCCGCGGGATATTATGCCATTCGAATAGGTGACCTTTCTTGAGCGGAGCTAGAAGTAGTTGACTGTTCTTGAACCAGACTGAACACAAGTGAGCTGATAGGTGATTGCTGTAGAAATTGGATTGGCAAACTCTGTCTGATTCACCTCCGTCTTGTAATTAGTGAGAGTGAGGTAAACACAGGTTGTCCCTGAACAAGATCCCCGACCTTGCAAAGTCTTCCGACTCGGGTCTAGAGTACTTGGGGGATATCCAAACTTTTTTGAAGCTATGGTTTTTAACTACCTAGCAAAAGAAAATAAAGAAAAGAACAGTAATCAGAAACCGCATAGCACCTCAGCTAAGATGTTGTCAACACAGACATGCTCAAAGCTGTAGAACTGTATTCCACACTGAATCCTGCCCCAAAACAGATACAACCCAGCAACTGATATGCACATTTCTATATAGTTTCACTGTAAAGCACATACCAGTTAAGAGAAAGCCAAAACACCCATATGAGGGGGGTAGGGTTACCCTGTCCTAGTTTTGTCATGAACTAGGGTTTTACTATTTCAAGCAAGTAGTTCCACACAATCCTACACGAGGGTGAGCATCATGTCCTAGTTTGGAACAGTCACTATGGCTTACGACATAAAACTAGGCCAAATGGTCAAAGAGGGTACCTCAACAAGACTACCTAATATGCCTCTCACACCTAACACCGAGAAGTGAAAGGGGGATCAAATGGTACAGCGGTAATCCAGATCCAAGGGTTGTGTTTCCAATATGGCAGAGCCCATAACCGATCATCCTTTTGGCAAGCTTTTGGGCAAGCCTCCAGCAAACCGTCCAGGAATAGCAGATAGAAAACACAGTGACTTAAAGTAACAAATGCAAATGTAATGCAAGAACATATAAGTGTAGATAAAATTTCACATCATGAATTTCAAGTCAAGTTCTCTAAATTTCCCCAACAGAGTCGCCAAAAACTGTAGCTTGCTTTTCGTGCTCCTTTCGGATACGATAACCCTACAATTCAGACTCCCGTGGTTCTAGATCTGATCTCACAAGTGCAATGTGAAATAGATAAACAAAAAAGAGTCTAAATCCGGCAAATTTTTTGAAAAATCAATTTTGAATCAAAATGCTAGAGCTGGACTACTTTGCCAGATTATAAAGTCACCACCTAAATATTTTTGGGAAATGTAGGAAACCCGGGACTCGTGCCAAAGGCTACTTATCCGTCATCACCAAAGTGTCTTTTCTCGGGAACTTCCGTACGAGAGGGGAACGTCATGAATTGAGCACCCCACTCGCCCAATCAAAGATCGGCCTCTACTAATCATGATATAATTCTTATTTACAATATATGCTCTTGTTCTGATTTATTAGGCTAACTTTACTAGGTGATGCATACAAGTATAGACTAATTTGCAAAAATTAGAACACTTTGATTTCATGTTTGTTTGAAAAAAAGTGTTTTGAATATGCGTCACTTAAAAATAGTGAGTTTATATGTACATTAATCAATTTATGCCAATTCAAGTAATTAGCCTTCATCCACTGGCATTCAAAAAGTTATATCACTTAAGCAATTAGCCTCATGGTATTACGTTTGGCATGGCAACAATCACACTTATACGATATGCTAAAGCGATAAGTGCTCACTTAGTACTCCAAGGCAAGCTGAATAAAAAAATGATTAGAGAATATACATGCTCCTAAACGATACAATGTGACTAATGCAACGCATACATTTATGCAATTTTTATAGGCTCGGCTATGAGCATGGTATATGATCCAATTCAAGATATGTGATAAATCACATTTTTCAAACAATGAATTTGGAATTGACATTGGTTAGTATGATTAGCCAAACCCAAATGTATATGAAACAAGTGTATGCGAACATGAGAATGCTTAAGTAAATATGATGCTCTATACTATCATCATAAGTGGGTAAATAAAAGGGAGAAGAAATGGGGGTTGGATGACATACACCATTATTACATATTTTGCCTTCATGCAGGAGGGTCCGAATGAGTGTCCAAATGTCCGGATTAATAGCTAACTATTACAAACCCAAATGTGAATACTAATTAGCTAAATTAATTAACTACTTATTATGAATTCAAGGAACACTGAGCTACCTATCTAATGTATTACAAATAAGGATATTTAAGTGATCAGTAAACTAGCAATCTAAGTTAACTAGCTATGCAATTACAAATAAACACCAACAATAACTACAACAATAACTAATTACAACCATAATAAGTAATTACAACAATAATTATTTATAACAATAATAATTACAAAATATAAGCAATAACAAGGCACAATGATCGCATGCACAGTGTCCAGAAACTGCTATGTCTGCCTAGATTGCTCTGCCTCACCCTCAACCACTACCCTCTGTTTATGCCAAAAGCTCACTGCTTGCCAGACACTGGGAGCCATCCGACCCTAAATGAGCTTCGACTAGGCCAAAAATGTGCCGGCCGGCGCTAAATTTCATGCCAAAAAATATTTTGTGCTCTGAGATGAAAACAGTGCACACAGAGCCTTTCTAGACCCTGTTTGTCCCTTCTGCCCTTCTCTATCATGGGAAACTCAAGAGAAGAACGATTTTGAGTCTGAAACCACCAACAAGCACAATTTGATAGCTTGATGATTTCAAACACATTTCGACAAAATTGAATAAATGTAATGGAAAACTACCCATCCCTCTTATCATGAAGGCTCAAAGAGGGAAGTAGACACGCTCTAAGTCTTATCAACATATCATGGATTGATACATGAAAATTCTTAGAACAATGGACTTGGCATAACTTTCGGCCAAATCCAACCAACTCTAAACATTTTCTTTATGTCGATTTCATTGGTTTTAAGCCAATTTTGCTAGTCTTTACCATTCCTTAATCAATTTGTCCAAAGTGATGATTAAGTCCGCTAAATAAGAAGAAACCTCAAATGATAAGTGATCCTCAACATGAAAAAGAGCCTATGCCTTTGACAATGAACCTCCGTAGAGATTAAGCCATTGAGCATATGTTTCTTTCTCATGCTTTGAATAAGCGTCAATCGGTTGAAGTAACTCTCAAACAAAACAAAACAAAACAAAAAACAGAGAGAGAGGTGGCAGAAATGATCACATGCAAACTTGATTAACCAAATAAAAGAGGATGGTGGTAGAATGAGACTCTTGACATGAAAATTAACCAAATAAAAGCTATTAAAGCATCGGTAACACAACACAACAAGCTAGATATGAAAACTTACAACACAACAAGCTAGATATTCAAAGCATACATTAATTAAATAAATTACAACATCTCTAAAACAGACCCTATCATGCCAAAATAGTAGCAAAAAGTCATGTTAAAGAGCATAAAAAAAAAAGGGGGGGTAAAAAAGAACAAGAAAATGTGAGGCTAGTGAACTAGAGCAAGAAGAGGCGGCTAACCTCTCCATTTTTGAGACCTCAAACCATGTTTTTTAGCCTTTTTCAAACTCTAAAAATCATTTTAAAAGGCAAAGAAAAGAGTGTAAAACAAGGGTGTGAGCTCTGAAGTAGAGTGCAAGAAAGGTTGTTAACCCTCTCTACCCTTTGTTAGCTATTCAAACCCAAGTCCCAACACTTGAAATAGAATCAAAACAATACAAAAACACAAGAAATAGACAAAGAAAGACAGAAATGAAAGCAATACAAAGGTGGTGAGCTTATACCTCTTGAAAAAGGTAAGCTCTTGTTTGTGAACCAAACTTAGTCCAAGCACACTCTCAAGCTTGAATTGTGACTCACAAAGCTCAACCAAGGTTCCAAGTCATGGCTTCCAAGATTGTGTATGGTGTATAGATATGGTGTAAGGGTGATCAAATATCTTAAAGTTAGCTTGCATAAGAAGAAGGAGCTCTCAAGGTTTATTTTGCTTCTTTGAAATTTCTCTAACCTCTAACATTGAGATATATGCTCGTATTTATAGAATTTGAGCAAAATAGGTCATTAATATCATCAAAAATACACAGCTGGCTCATTCCCGCCCAGAACAGTCTTTCTCGTGATCTAGAGCCGGCCGACTCCTAATAGCTACAGCCGACTCCCAATGTGTTCCCTTGTTCCACTGTTTCAAACTCAATGTAGGGTGGCTCAATGTTCAAAAACAAATTTCTAGGGTAAAAACAGTATGAACATGGAAGGTTTAGAATTGGTTTTGGAGCGGGAGCTTGCATTCCTTCATTAAGAATTTGAATCACAATCAACGCAACTTCATCATCGAGTGCCCGGGACAAAGTGTCCAAGCCTTGTGGGTGGTCAAAAATAGGATGTCTACACTCACTTTTACACATCTCTCTCTCTCTAAAACATTTTTCTCTTCATTCTCTCTACATTTCCCACACCTTACTAGATTAAATCTTTGATTTCTTTAAATCCATTAGAGTTTTGATCCTAGTTCCCTCATCAAAGTTGGAGAGCTTCTCGAGGGCCAAGTTTTGTGCGGTGGATATCAAATTTCAACACCATTGATTTTTGGGGTTTCATCTCACTTCTTCTTCAAAATTTGAGGTAGGGATTTTCTTAAAGTTATATATATATATATTTTTGCAAGATTATGTTGATTTGAAACTCTTTTGGGTAGTATAGAAAATTTGATTTTGGCTCATGTGTGTTGATGATTTTAAAAGTGGGTTTACACCTTGTTTTAAATATATTTTAAAAAAAAATTCCTTGAGAGCTTGAACTACATTATGAGGAAAGATGCTTTTGAGAGATTCTTTCAAAAAGATAAGGAAATGTCTAGTTTGGTGACAACCTAGAAATTTGGGAATTTTTTATAGAAATTGAAAACTTATAAATTTTTTCTCTATAAAGTGTTAAAATGAATGGATAATTGGGAAATTCTTATTGTTGTGTATAAATGAAAAATTCCATGGAATGTGTGAAATGGTTAGTGTTGAGATGTGATGTTCAAAATGTTAATATAGTCATGAAATAAGAAAGTTGATGAAAATGCATGAAATGTGGAAATGTTGTTGCTCCTCGATAGAGGTTGAAGAGTATATGTTTATCTTGTGAAATTGCATTGGAAAGAGAGATGAGAATTGTGATCACAATGGAAAAATTGTGTTGAAGAATATTTTAATGGATTGATATATGTTGCATTGACATTTCAATTCATTTGGTAACTACAAGTTTTGAATTAAGAATTGAAAATTTGCATTGAAAAGGGAAATGTTTGTGAAACAAATTTTCATTGAACTATTTTGGGGTAAATATGTTGGTAAGTCTGGATAGGGGGTGTAAATGAAATTAATTAAGTTAGTTTGAGTGTCTAGGGTGAAAGATCGAAAACACGCGAGGAGGAGGTACCACGTGCCTTCCGGTTAGCTACCGGTAAAGTGGGATTTTGGTAATGCTAGTTATTCCTACTTGCAGACACCAACCTAAGGATTACCTGAGTCGTATTTACCCCCCCTTGAACTTGATTTAAAATTATTGAATTGTTGAATTTCCAAGATTTCATTATGCATGATAGTTTTCAAAAAGATGAAGGTGCGATCTTCTTTTAAAAGCATAGCATGGCATATGCATTTCATCTTATGAGAATTGTATAAAATGTATATACTTTGTTAAGAAATTCCTACTAGGCTTTACACTCACCCTATGGGATTTTGTGCAAAAAAAGATGTGGTGATTCTACCTAACTAAGGACGTGGAAGTGTGTGTTGAGAGCACAAGGCTCTTGTTTTGTTGTGACTATATTTTTGCAAGCCAAGGGCTATATTTGTATGGGTTCAAGCAACCATTTTGTGTAACCGGATTTAAGCCTTGGACTTTGTAGCCCTTAAGGGCATTTATTTATGTTGGATTGGATGTTTTACAAGCTATAGATTCATGTACTAAAGTCATTGAATGTATATTTGCATGTAGAACTATTTTGTAAATCTCATATATTTATGTATGCAAGTGTTGGGGATTTATTTCGGTTTACCGTAAGGAGCGGTGGTTAGTGTACTTTTATTGTGTATTTTCTTGGGGTGTTACAACTTGGGTTCATTTCGCTTGATTAGGAGATGTTGCATATTTTGTGGCTATGTGATAACATGTTTATATGACTAAATAGGTATGGGATTGGACTTTTGGGACGTGGTTTGCATCTATTAAATTCCTTGATGTCTTATTAGAAGGGTGCTTGATCAATACTCGTTCTACTAAGAATTCTTAGTGTTTCGTGGAATGAATTTCATCATAAAGGAATAATTTGTATGTGTTTATGTGACTAAGTGTTTATGTGGAGTGAAACTAATTTGTTTATATGGTAGAGAAATATATAGAGTTGTTGTGGTTGAACATGTAAGGCAAGTTGCGAGCACATTTGAGTTTGTGTGCTAAATTGTTTGCTTTATTCCTTAGTTAGGATGTCAAGAAGAGGTCAAGCCCGTGGTGGTATAGGTGGGAGGCACAGTAGACCTCGCCGAGGTGCACATGAAGTACCGGTCCATGACATTTTGGTGCAAGAGAAAGGGTTCAACCAAGCTAACGCGGCCCAGCAAGGGGGCCTAGCTAATGTAGCCGAGCAAGTAGGGCAGGTAGGGATTCCGAAGCAAGGGGGTCAAGCTGCAATAGGAGCCCTAGCCCAAGAGATGGCAAGGGTTTTGAGAGAATCAATGAATTTGTTGAGGGCAGAGAACCAAGCCCAAGAGAATGCCGTAGAGACAAGGGCGAGTTTTCTCATTAGAGAGTTTTTGTGGGCCCAACTGAATGAGTTCTATGGTGGCCTCGAGCCCAAGAAAGCGGATGAATGGCTCAAGCAAATGGTGAAAACATTTGAGATGCTTGACATTGAAGATAGTGAGCTAAGAGTGACTCTAGCGAGTTACTACCTTAAGAAAGATGTTGGCTGGTGGTGGAAGTACGCCAAGGGTAGGGTGGAGTTGACATGGGAAGCCTTTGTGGTTGCTTTCCAAGATAAGTATCTACCTCCCACTGCTAGGGAGAGATTGAGGCAAGAGTTTCAAGACCTCAAACAACTTAACCTATCCGTGGCTGAGTTTGAAACGGCCTTCACTAGTTTGTCCTGGTTTCCACCGAAGTTAGAGGCAACGAAAGAGTGTCGTTGCATAGAATTTGAGAAGAGGTTGAGAACTAAGATTTTGTCCAAGGTTGCCAAAAATATGATTCGGAACTCTGACCGTCTTATGGAGGCGGCAGCGGCACATGTAGAGATTACTGTGCAGTCCAAAGAGGAGAGACTTCGGGGCTCGAGGTCTATGGGCTAGGAGTCACAGGGGGATTATAGACCCAGCAAGAAGAACATGGGCACCTTTTCATCCCAATCCTAACCACAACAATCTAGATCTACTTTTCCCTGGCCTAGTGAAGGCCTGGGGAAGAATGGCCCAGGTAATTTCTCGTGTTTCAAGTATGGCCAACCGAGTCACAAGGCCTTTTCTTGCCCACAAAAAAGAGGAGGGCAGTAGATGTTACCACCACCACCACCTAACTGATCTCAGAGTCAATCTCAGAACAAAGGGCAAGGACTTAATTGTTTTCATTGTGGTTAGTCGGGGTATATGAGGAGAGCTTGCCCGCAGTTGAGAGGCGCATTTGGTGCATCAGGGTCAAGACAGACTCAGAGCCACCAGTAGGCTCATTCAGTTCAGACTTCACGAGCTAATTAGGGAGCCGCTTCGGCTCAGTCAGTGCAGCAAGCCTATGCTCCGAGAGATGAGCAAGTTAATCAGAGGCCACAGGGGCACGTGTATGTTGTTACCGCGCCAAAGCAATTACCAGTATCGTCAATTGTGAGGGGTATTTTCATTGTGTGTAATTCTTTGGCTAATATGTTGATAGATACGAGTGCGTCACATTCATTTATATCTACTGCATTTGCTTTTGCATTGGGGTTAGAGGTGGCACGGTTAGCGTCTCCGGTTAGGGTAGAGTCAGCGGTTGAGGGTATGATTGACTTAGACTGAAGATGTTGCGGTTGTGAGATAGCAGTTGCCAGGTGCTGACTTCCGTTTGCTTTTGTGTTGCTAGACATGTCGGGTTTTGATGTCATTTTAGGCATGGATTGGTTATCTTCGTACCATGCTGTGATTGATTGTTACCGTCAGAGAGTTATAGTGTACACCTCAAGTGGTGACTATTTTTATTTTATGGGGGACCAAGTTGATAGGGTCTTGTCACCAATTTTTGACCCTCGTGGTAGGAGCGCGCTTAGTGGTCTTCTTGTGACTCTCTTGGATAGTGAGAGTGACGAAGCCCATGCTAAATTGCCAAGGGTAGTTTGTGAATACCCAGATGTCTTTTCCGAGGATTTACTAGTTTGCCACGCCACCCCACCGGGAGATCGAGTTCTTCATTGACTTAGTGCCTGGCATGACATCGATTTCCATGGCACCGTATAGATTTGCACCCGCCAAATTGCATGAGTTGAAGATTCAAATCCAAGAACTTTTTGATAAGGGCTTCATCCATCCTAGTACATCACCTTGAAGAGCACCAGCTCTCTTTGCGAAGAAGAAAGATGGGTCGTTGCAATTATGTATTGATTACCGCAAGTTGAATCGAGTTACTGTTAAGAACAAATATCCTCTACCCAGAATAGATGACCTATTTGACCAACTTAGAAGGTCTTGTTACTTCTCGAAGATAAACTTGAAGTCAGGGTACCATCAGTTAAGAGTCTGGAAGGAGGACATCCAAAAAATAGCCTTTCGCACGCATTGTGGCCATTATGAATTCCTTGTAATGCCTTTTGGTTTGACCAATGCGCCTACTTCCTTTATGGATTTAATGAACCAAGTTTTTCGAGAATTCTTAGATCGCTTCATGGTCATCTTTATAGACGACATCTTGATTTATTCTGCCTCCGAGGGAGAACATGAGAACCACTTGCGGTTAGTGCTTGAATTGCTGAGGGAGCACGAATTGTATGCCAAATTTGAGAAATACGAGTTTTGGTTGACCAAGGTGAAGTTTTTAGGGCATGTAGTGTTGAGAGAAGGAGTAACTATAGACTCTTCTAAGATAGATGCCGTGTAGGATTAGGAACAACCTAAAAATAATTTTGAGATCCAAAGTTTCTTGGGATTAGCCGGAGTATTATCGCCGTTTTGTACGGGACTTCTCTAAACTAGCCGTACCTTTGACTAGGTTGACAAGAAAGGGTGTCAAATTTGTGTTGAGCGAAGCTCGTGAAAAGTCATTCCAAGAACTTAAGACTAGATTGACCACCGCACTGGTTTTGATAATTCCGGGAAGAGGATTGGGTTATATCATCTATTATGATGCGTCTCGGGATGGGCTTGGTTGTGTCTTGATGTAAGAGGGGAAGGTTGTGGCCTATGGTTCATAACAGTTGAAAACTCATGAGAAAAACTACCCCACCCAAGATTTAGAATTAGCAGCAGTAATTTTTGCCTTGAAGATTTGGGGGCATTATTTGTATGGTGATAAGTTTAAGGTCTTCTCCGATCATAAGAGCCTAAAGTATTTGTTTTCCCAAAAAGACTTGAATTTACGCCAATGGAGGCGGATGGAATTTATGAAGGATTACGACTTTGAGTTACACTATCATCTAGGAAAGGCTAATGTGGTGATCAACGCCTTGAGTCGGAAGTCTGTGAGGATCTCCAATGGAAAGGAGGAGAAAGGTTTGAACATTCACTCGGATCTTAGTGTACATTATCTAGACCGTTTGTTTGTACCAGAATCTTGTAAAGAGGAGGTACTTTGAGAGTTTCATCACTTACGCCTTGCAGTGCATCCGGGAGGCACCAGAATGTATCATGATCTCAGTCGTCAATTTTGGTGGAGGGGTATTGTAGACACCACATTTTTGACCGCCCTTACAACTTGGGTGCCACCAAGTGATCACCCGATGATGAACTTGTATATGCTTGTCAAATGCTCAAATTCCTCAGCCAAAAGCCTCAGCTTTGAGCCTTAGAAACATGCCAACTTTGCACCATTTTTTTTAAGACCAAAACAATAGCATTTCAAGCCTGACCATCTGAGACTTGCAGGCCCACTAGTGGCTGCCACTAATGGTGTACGGCCAGCCCTTATTAGTGGCCTGCCAACCACTTATGCAAAACCATATATTTTTGGCCAATTGTCTTTACGGATGCATGCACCATACTAGTTGTATTTGTTTGGATATTTCCGAGAGTCTTTCATATATTTCTATATACAGATGACCCTCTTCGAAAAAATTTGTGGAGCAAAAGTTTGAAAAATATTTCTCTCTCTATATTTCTCTCTCTCTCTCTCTCTCTCTCTCTCTCTCTTGCGCCTTACTTACTCTTGACCTAAACTCTCTAAACCAAACTTGGAGGGTTCTTTGCTGAGGAGTTTAAGCTTGTATCTTAGCTCTTGAGCGTGTGAATTGGTGGTTTATAATTCAAAAAGGATACTCCTCTTCAAGAGGTATAATTCCTAGCTTTGTTTCTCTTATTTATCTACTATATTTATTGTTGTTTTTGGTCTATTTTTCACCTATATTTTTGGGCTGAAACTTGTGGTTTAAAGCCATTAAAGGTAAAGGGGTGGACCATCCTTCTTTGAAGTTTTCTTCCTAAGCTTTTGCCCTTGTGTTTCCTTTCCTTTCATCAACTTTTTTTGAACTTTTTACCACTATATTTCAGAGTTTTTCAGAGGCTAAAAATCATGTTTTGAAGTCCCAAAAATGGAAGGGTTAGCCGTCTCTTCCTTGGCTTGTTTACTAGCTTAAATTCTTCATTATTGTAGCTTACTCCTTTAGCTCTTTTAACTTCAATTCCAGCATTGTTTTAGCCTATTTTAGGACTGTTTTAAGTTGTTCATCTTATTCATGCTTTGTTTGATAGGCTTGTAGTGTAATGGTCGTCATAGATTTGGTGTTTTAGGCCTTAGAGACCAACCTATTTGAGTTGATAGCATCTATTTAGTGCTTTCCATACTTGTGATCATCTTTAATCACCTTTGCATCTCTCTCATTTCTTGGATTTTCAATGCCTTGAGAGTTGTTTCAACTGATTGGTTGTTTCCACCGATTAGTTGTTTAAATTTCAGATAGAGATCATTGTGCTTAATGGTTTAATCTCCTCAGAGGTTCATCACCAACGGCATGACATCTCTCTCATACCCAAAACAACCCTTTGTTTGATACTTCTCTCCATTAGTGGACTCGATCTTCATTATTGGACTGACTTGACTAATGAATGGAAAGGTAATTAAAATGAAGTAATAAAATTGGGGTTAAAATGGAATCCGATAATAATATGGTTTAGGGTTCAACCAAACATTAGTTAAACCCGTTGAGTCTTAGGTCATTTCATACTTATTAGTGATGATAATGGTTTGAGAATCAAATGTCAATCGCTTCCCTTGATCCATCTCATGATAGGGAGGAGGTTTTGTTGGTCATTTGGTTTCCCTCATTGAGCTTTGTCTAATCAAGCCATAGATCATCACACAACAACTTTGCAATTGTTGATGATTTGTGAATCGATTATACCCCTCCTTTGAGCAATTTCATGATAAGGAGAGGTATAGAGAATAAGTATCCCCTTGGAACACCCTGTTTTTGCTTTATTCATTTTACATTTGCAGAGGCCATATTTACATTAGTGCCCAGCTGGCCACTTTTGTGTCAGCAGGTAGTGTTGTTTTCTTGCAAGGCAGAGCAGAAGCAAAGGAAAAATAGGTGCTTTATCTGCAGGCAGAACAATGCTGCCAGCAAAACAAAAGTGTTTCTGGGAGGATGTTTACGTTGGCATGCACGGTTCACTACCCTGCTCGAGTTCTATTAGTTGTTTATTTGTTAATTAAATTAGTTGATCCTACGTGTAATAATTAGTGAATTCCCATTTGTAACTAATTAGTTAGTGTAATTAATTAGTTAATTTCAATTTGTAATAGCTAGGCTATTTATTCGGACCCTCCTACGCAAAGGTAAACTTGTAATAATGTATATGTTTTCCAAACCCACGTCTTTCTCCCTTTTATTTACCCGTTTATGATGGATAGTTTAGAGCATCACATTTCATTTAGCATTTTCCATGATTTGCATCCATGTGTCTTACATGGATTAGGTTCGGTTCATCATGCTAGCAAGCATTGTCGTTTAAATACTTCTTTGAAAACGTGCTTAAGCCGCAAGCTATCAAATTGATTCACGTGTTATATTTGTAGCTGAACCTATAAATTGCATTTTGCATGTTTTACACTAGTCATTTTGCATCATTAGGATCATCCATTTTTCCTAACTATTTTATCTCTTTTTGGCTTGCCTTGGAGTACTAGGTGAGCACTTATTGCTTTAGCATATTGCATGAGTGTTAGTGTTGCCATGTCAAGCATGATTACCATGAGACTAAGTGCTTAAGTGATATATCTCTTGAATGCCTATGGCTAAAGGCTAATCGCCTAAATTGGGATGATTTGATCAAATCTATATATGAGATCACTTTTTCCAAGTGGTACATATTCGAAACAATTTTCAAACAAACATGAAATCAAAGGATTCCAATTTTTTACAATTAGTCTATACTTATGTGTTTTACATAGTAATGCTAACCTAAATAATTGGAACAAGAGCATATATTATAAATAAGAATCACATCATGATTAGTGGAGGTCGATCTTTGATTGGGTGAGTGGGGTGCTCAATTCATGATCTTCCCCTCTCGTACCTAAGTTCCCGAGCTAAGGCACTTTGGTGATGACGGATAAGTGGCCTTTTGCACGAGTCTCGAGTTTCCTAAATTTTTCAAAAATATTTAGGTGGCAACTCTGTATCTGGCAAAGCAGTCCATTTTTGGCATTTTGATTCAAAATTGATTTTCTAAAAGATTTGCAAAATTTGGACTCTTTTGTGTTTATCTATTTCATACTACACTTGTGAGATCAGATTTAGAACCACAAGAGTCTGAACTATAAGGCTAATCGTATTTGAAAGGAGCATGAAAAGCAAGCTATAGTTTCTGGCGACTCTGCTGGGGAATTTAGAGAACTTGACTTGAAATTCATGATGTGAATTTTTATCTACAAATATATGTTCTTCGTGTTACATTTGCATTGGTGCGCTTAAGTCACTGTGTTTGCCATCTACTATTCCTGGACGGCTTGCCGGAGGCTTGCCCAAAAACTTGCCAGAAGGCTGACCAGTCGTGGGCTCTGCCATGTTGGGAACACAACCCTTGGATCTGGACTACCGTTGTACCACTTGATCCTCTTTTCACTTCCCGATGTTAGGTATGAGAGGTATATTAGGTAGTCTTACTGAGGTATCCCTATTTTGACCATTTGACCCAATTGTATATAAAAAAGCCATAGAGACTGTTCCAAACAAGGACAGGACGCTCGCCCTTGTGTAGGATTTTGTGAAACTACTTACTTGAAGTAGTAAAACCCTAGACCACGCCAAAAGCTAGAACAAGGTAACCCTACCCCCTCATAGGGGTGTTTTGGCTCTCTTTACTATGTCCTTTACAATGAAACTATACAAGGGTGCTTCATATCAGTGGTACAGTTGGTATCTATTTTGGGGCAGAATTAAGCAGGGAGTGCAGTCACTCAACTATGATCATATTTGTTCTAGTGAAATTTGGGCTGAGGTGCTGTCTGTTTTCTCTTTTGCTAGGTAGTCCTGGAACCATAGCTTCAGAAGGCTCTGATATCCCTGGGGTACTCTAAACTTATGTCGATAGACTTTATGCAATCAGAGATTTAGTTCAGAAGTAGCCAATGTTTGCTTCACTATTACCAGTTGCAAGGCGAAGAAAAGTCAGGCAAAGTTTACCAGTTCAACAATTTCAATAATCACCCTTCAGCTCACCTATACTTAGTCCACCTCAAGCACCACAATCTACTCCTAGAATGGCTCAGTATCCTTTATCAGATTTGAAGGAATTACTACTCCATTTGTAGCAGTTAGTCGAGTCACTCCAGCACAACATAGCCTGCCAAGCCGAGGTCACGAATAGGTCACAACATCAACAACAGCAACTGGCTGCAACTTCTGCTTCTCATGCACCTAATGTGGCTACTCCTATGCCAAGCACCATTGCCAATACAGCTCAGGATCCACTAGGTGTTCCTATTCCTCCAATCCAGACAGATCCAATCCCGGTTCAAATGTCTAAAGCTCTAGCCAAGGCACCTTGCGAGTTAGAGTTTAACCCGACCCTACTCAAAGTCAACAAACTTGAAAAACTATTCAAGAAAGCGCAGGGGGTTAGCTCCATTTTGGGTATTGAGGATGGATATACTGAATCTGTAGTTACATTGCCGGAGCGGCTCAAGATGCCGTATATTGACCATTTTGATGGATTTGGAGATCTAATTGTGCATCTGTGTCTATTTTCTGATATCCTGCAAGCAATGGACTTGACCCGAGTTCAAAAGTTGCCACTATTCGGTCGAACCATGTCTGGAATAGCTGACATTTGGTATGCGAAATTGGAGGACTCTGTCAAATAGAGCTGGCAAGAGTTGGCCGAATCCTTTGTTGTCCAATATTCCTACAATACACAGATCGAGGTCACAACTCTTGATCTTGAGGTAACCTATTAGGAACCAAAGAGGGGCTTCTCAGAGTTTGTTATTCGATGGAGGGTAAAGGCGGCTATGATGGCAAACAGACCTCCAGAGAAAGAGCAAGTTCATATAATTGTTAAAAATCTGTACAAAAGGCTATTGCAGAAAATGGTAGTCCTCCCACTATTCAACTTTAAGGACTTCCATGAAATTGGGGTTCAGATTGAGGATGCCATCAGGCAAGGGATCATTGTGGAAGCTAATGAGCCTGTGAGGAAGAATGTTGTTTGCAATTCCAATGCTACTACCAGTGGTAGCACAGCTACCAAATGCTCAGAAGTAAACACTGTCACCACTCCCATCAAAAACCATTTTCCTGATAATAGCCAAAAACCAACCATTTCAACTCGGCCCCAAGCCCAAAATTTTCATCCTCTTTACATGAGTCTCTCTCAAGCCTTGAAAACGCTTCTAGAAAAAGGGCACCTAGAGCTCCTAGAACTCCAACCCCTTACAAATCCTCTTCCACCAAGACATGACCCCGCTAAATACTGTGTCTATCATCAACAACACGGTCATCATACAAATCGCTGCATCCATCTTCGTTATAAGATTCCGGATCTTATTGACGAAGAGATCATAGCTCCACTAAAAAGACCTTAGGCCACCATTAACCTATTACCTCCCCACCTCAACCTAATCCATACATTGTCATCCACCTACAACGCTAGCATATATATCACCCCAGCCCATTTACCAAAACCTGAGATGTTTATTCCAAAAAGCACGTACTTGTGTATGATGGATGCACTTAGAATCCAATCATCACAAACCCCATCAAATGCACCACAGGCACCAGTGGCTAAACCCATTACTTCTGAGCTGATGAGCATGATTGAAGATTTGCAGAGAACTGTGGCAGATTTAGCCTTTTGGATCTTGGCTCCCTCATCAACCACATCACATGCCAAAAATTTCACACCAAAACGCCCCCCAATCTTGGGACGGGCTGCAGTTGGAAAGGGCCAACCCCAAGCTATCTCAAGTCTAGGTAATGACATGTCAACAATGAATGGGCCTCACTTCAATATAGCCACCCAATCCCTTGGCCAAGCTGAAGTAAAAGGAAAAAACAAGGCTGGGGCAAGTATTGATCCTTATGAACATCTCCAATAGGCTATTGAGGCCTTGAAGGTCAAAGGGCTGAACAAATAGCTAATGCTTACAGTTGTTGCAAAGATTGTGGATGACACTTTTATCGTTCAGGTTAGGGGCATTTTGAATCCAGGGATAAACCATGAAAAGGGTTGTCATACGAAAAACACCCCTTTCAGCTCCAACCCTACACCCGTCAGAGATCTCCAAACCCAGGCAACACCTGCCAACCCCTCTGTCCATCCTGTCAAGACTGGTAACCGCACCTTCAATCCCCTTTTCATGACCTTATCCAAACCTCTCCAAATCCTCATAGGACAAGGCCATCTCAAACCCCTTGACCATCGGCCTCTCCCTGATCCCCTTCCAACCAAGCATAATGTTGCCAAGTATTGTGCCTTCCATCAACAAACCAGCCATGACATTGACTATTGTTTTCACATTCGCCATGCAGTACAAGATCTAATTAATAATAAGGTCATCACTCCACCGGGTCCTACAAAGTCTATCAGTGCTAGATCAATGAACTTGGGGGATAATGTGACTATCTGATCAGAGATAAACCACCTGCTGATGGCAGTCATTTTACTCCAGATGTGGTGGATGGCATGCACTATTTTAACACTTTGAAAATGTTATTTATTTTACTTTCAGACTTGGGTATTGAGTCAGTCTTGTTGTATTGAGTCAGTCTTGTTGTGTTAGGGTTAGGTGATTTCGGGCATGTTAACTCGAACATCACTTCCCTGTTTGTTTTTGTTTGTCTTTTCACTCTTTTGTGTCTGTTTATTAAGCCAATTGAGCTAAAAGATCTGAATGAAACATCAGTAATTTTTACGTACTTTTATGTGCCTTTAAATCATTGCATTGACCAAAGTTTTTCAAAACTTTTCTAACACTGTGATAAAAACAAAGAAGGAGGAATTCCTCGGGATTTGTAAAGTTTGATCAACTGAGAGGAAAAGAGGCATGCTAAGCCCTTAATGGATGAGATCATGTCTGTTAATGTGAATACTGAGAAGGATCCTGGCTTAATCCAGATTGGTTCTACATTGTCTTCAGAAGAGCAGAAGCGACTAGTCGCTTTATTAAAAGATTTCAAAAAGCTTTTTTTATGTGCTCCCATGAAGGCATGCCTGGAATTGATCTTGAAATTGTACATCATAGGATCACTCTTGACCTCGAGACTCGGCCCATTTTCTTTCAAACCTTGAACCTTTCAGAATGATCAACGATCAACCAAAATATAAGGCTTGTATGGTCGGATTAGAAGTAACCCTTGAACTAGGGGCAAGAAGGTCAGATGTGATTAAAGGAAGCTTGCATAGCTGGATGAGAAGTAGCCCTTGAACTAGGGGCAAAAAATGGTAGATGTGATCGAAGATTCAAAAATGGGTCATTTCTCAAGCCAATAGAGATCGGCAAGAAAGCCAAATCCCATAAATGGAGAGAAGAAAATTTATTACTAAAAGGACAATCGAGTTCCTATCCACAACACTATGGACAAATTCACACCCAACTGGATGGGCTCTTACATTATCAAGACTATTTAGTCAGGGACATCAGCCATTCTCGTGGATTCAGATGGCTTAGAGATCCTATGGCCAATCAACATGAACAAGTTAAACTTTTCTATCCTTGAGAGGCTCGATGGGTTGAAAACCCGAAAGGGTGACCCAGGCAAAAGTTAGAGCAAGAAAAAGAGAAGAGAGAAAAAGAAGAAAAGAAGCAAAAAGAAAAGAAAAAGAACAAAAAAGAGAAAAAACAAAAAAAAAGAAGAAACAAAAATGAAAAGGAAAAATATAGAGCTCACAAGGTTGAAAACCTGAAAGGGCGGCCTTAGCAAAAGTTAGAGCGCAAAAGGAGAGTGTTAATATCCGAGTGCGCCTTACCCCGGAACTATGTAAGGCCTGATTCCCATCTTTGGGATACGTAGGCAACTTTATCCTGAAATTCGACCCCAACCATTTTCGATTTGTTGGTCTCATCCATGTTGATTGGCTTGTTTAACTCGACTATCCTATCCCAATCCATGTCCAAATTGGCTCATCTTCATTCGGTTATCCTATTCCGTTAGAAGGTTCAGCTGCAAGACAAATCAAGTTCAGATCTGATGTTGTGCACCTCAAGAGTTAATTCCTCATTGGTCGGGTAGTGGCCATTGGCAAAAATAGTTTTGAGGTTTTTTTAATGAGGTTGACTACTTTTCTCAAGAATTATTCCACTTTTCCAAAACTAGACCATTTCTTGGACCTAAAAAAGGAAAATTTTCAGTGCTCACAGCCTGATTTATATGATTTCAAAATAGAAATTCGAACAAGCATGTTAATCTAACTCTCATGTTGGTCAAAATTGTTTTAGCAGGAAGCCAAAAAATAAAAAATAGTCAAAATGATGAACTAGGGGCACAGTCGAGTCAAGTTTTCTATTTTTTTCCCATTGTCAACGTACTCACCAGAGAGGGCACAACTAAAGCTAGCAGCAGAGGCCAAAAACTCTCTCATCCTCCAAGTAGTGAGGTATCGAAATGCGAAGCACGAACTAGAAATGGAGCTAGATATTCGACCCTCCTCATAAGGTCCACAACTTCCAGCTTATCCATCAACCCATCTAGGAGGGAATAAAAAATAAGAGAGATTAAAGAATAGAGAGATATGCGCTAAGAGAAAAACTAAGGAAAGGGCTTTTCAGAGTAAAAGAGATTAAGGGCCAAAGTGATGTGAGAGCCATAAATAAGAAAAGGATGGGAAACAATACCTGGAGAAACAGGCTTCTCGTGAACCAAGAGGTCTCCCGCCGACGGAAAGCAAATATCCGAGTGTTTTGTTTATTGTTTTGTTTGTCTTGATTCTTGTTTTAAGTCATTTCGAGTGTAAATAGACGTGTTTAGACTGTTTTTACTTTGTTTTTCCTTTGTTGAGTCATGGTGTACTGTGGTTAGTCGTAGGCTCAATATCCGGTTAAGAACTCATTTCTCAGTTCCAATTTCAAAAAATAAATCGTTTTGTGCTCAGAGTGTCATGCTATTCTCAACATGATGTGAATAGGATTTGTTAAATGCAGGGTCCAACCCCGATCAAAAGCGAGCTGCAATAGAACTAGGACCTATCTGAAGCTATATAGGTTCCAGACTGCAAAGCAAAACAAAAGACGGAAAATTGGAGCTTCTAAGCAATTTTCATGATTGCATTCTGGAGGCACCTTTTCAGGCCTTGTCATTTCTCCAAAGTATGAGTGTACCTACATCTCAAGTTCAAGCCTGCTTCAAGTCAGATGGCGATCAAAGTGCTCTCCCTGAACACCATTCCCTGCCAGAGGCGTCTTGGCTATGTTTCCAATGAGTTCCGAGGAGACTAACTACGACGGTGGAAACTAGAGTTCGAATAGCAATGCCTGGACCACAAAGGTTTGGAATTTCGAAGACTAAAGTCTAGTTTAAATACCTAGGGGTGTATCCTCGGCTTGAAATCTATATAGCAACCCCATAGGTTAAGGTAGCGTGTATGCGCCTCAATTCTGGATACTGAACCAACCTAGTCTGTCACCCCGTTGGAGAATGGGGAAAGTTGTGAATATGATCAGGAAGAAAAGCGGCATTCGTGGCTTCTACATGCAAAGGCTACCCTTTGTCAGCATTTGAGGGCCTTTGAACTGTGAGTTGAAGGTAAGAGTTCGAAGAACACAAGAGGGAGATCCCTGTTAGAGTAGAACGATTCATCACCATTCGCCCCATGAGGTGCTTTCTAAAGCACCGCTTTGTTTGTTTATTACATTCTCTATACATCATTCACTACATTTCTTGTCACACATATCATATTATCTATTGCACTTATTGCATTTATTTGCATCTTGCGTTATCTTATATCATTTATCCTTTTACGCTGAGCAGCGTTTAGGATCATTGTCCCCCGGGGCTTTTCTCAAGACGCGTTAGACATGTTCCTGAACGATTTTTTTATCTCAGGGTGTGCGGAAGCATGACCCTGATCAATTTTTCTCTTCTCACGATTTCAGCGTGGTTAGAGTATCTTATGGTGTGCGAAGCATGACCCTGAACGGTTTTTCTCTTCTAACGATTTCAGCATTGGTTAGAGTGTTCCCCTTCCTCATATGATTTCAGCGTGTGTGGAATTTATCTCAGGACACATGAGGCGCGACCTTGAGCTGTTTTTCTCTTCTCACGATTTCAATGTGGTTAGAGTGTTCCTTTCCTCACACGATTTCAGCATATTTGAAATTTATCTCAGGATGCGTGAGGTGCGACCCTAAGTTGTAGGACATCTTCTCACAATTTCAGCGTGTTTGGAAGTTATCTCAGGACATGTGAGGCATGACCCTAAGCGGTAGGACCCCTTCTCACGATTTAAGTGTGGTTAGAGTGTCCTCTTTCCTCACACGATTTCAGCATGGGTAAAGTATCTCAGGACGCGTGAAACAGGACCCTAAGTAGCTTTTCTCATCTTCTCACATTTTCAGTGTGCGTAGAGTATCTCAAGAAGCGTGAAATGCGACCCTGAGTAGCTTTTCTCCTATTCTCACGTTTTTAGCGTAGGAAAGTGTCTTAGAACGCGTGAAACGCAACCCTGGGTGGTTTCTCTCCTCTTCTCACGATTTTAGTGTGGGTAGAGTATCTCAGGACCCGTGAAACGCAACCCTGAGTGGCTTTTCTCCTTTTCTTAAGTTTTCAGTGTGGGTAAAGTATCTTAGGACGTGTGAAACGCGACCCTGGGCAGTTTTTCTCATTTTCTCACGATTTCAGTGTGGATAGAGTATCTTAGGACGCATAAAATGTGACCCTGATCAGTTTTTGTCCTCTTCTCAAGATTGTAGCATGGGTAGAGTATCTCAGGACGTGTGAAACGCAACCCTGAGCGATTTTTCTCCTCTTCTCACGAGTTTAGCGTAGGTAGAGTATCTCAGGACGCGTGAAATGCGACCCTGAGCAGTTTTTCTCCTCTTCTCATGATTTCGGCATGGTGAGAGTATGTTTTTAGTTCTTTCCACGTGAAACCTATTTTGATTTAAGCATGAGGCTCATTCATATGTTGTTATCTTGTTATTGCTTATTGCATTGTCTTGCATAATCATGGTTTTTTTTTTTTCAAAATAGCCAACTACGTGAAGCGTATGAGGCCAGCTTTTAATTTTTTTGTGCATATCATTTGCATTTTGCCCCTAAACTACGCTGGTTTATTCCTTGCAAAGGAATACGTAGGCAGTTTTTGAGCTCAACCAATTTAATTTATGTCTTGATTGTTTGCCCAAGTCTTACGGCCTTGTCAAAATGGGTCATCTCTAGGCTTTGACATTTACTCACGTCATTTCATGACTTTGAGCTCTGCCAAAGAGGGATAATTGTAGACACCCCATTTTTGACCGCCCTTACGACTTGGGCGCCACCAAGTGATCACCCGATGATGAATTTGTATATGCTTGTCAAATGCTCGAATTCCCTAACAGAAAGCCTCAGCTTTAAGCCTCAGAAACATGCCAAATTTGCACCATCTTTTTAGACCAAAACAGCAGCTTTTCAAGCCTGACCATCTAAGACCTACAAGCCCACTAGTGGCGGCCACTAATGGTGTATGGCAAGCCCCTATTAGTGACCTGCCGGCTACTTATGCAAAACCAAATATTTTTGGCCAACTGTCTCCACATATTCATGCACCATACCAACTGTATTTGTTTGGATATTTCCGAGAATCTTTCATATATTTCTATATAGACGACCCTCTCTTATTATATAGGGTTAGAAAAATTTTGTGGAGCAAAAGTTTGAAAAATATTTCTCTCTCTCTCTCTCTTTCTCTCTCTCTCTCTCTCTCTCTTGCGCCTTACCTACTCTTGACCTAAACTCTCTAAACCAAACTTGGAGGGTTCTTTGCTGAGGGGTTTAAGCTTGTATCTTAGCTCTTGAGGGTGTGAATTGGTGGTTTATAATTCAAAAAAGATACTCCTCTTCAAGAGGTTTAATTCCTAACTTTGATTCCCTTATTTATCTACTGTATTTATTGTTGTTTTTGGGCTCTTTTTCACTTGTATTTTTGGGCTAAAACTTGTGGTTTAAAGTCATTAAAGGTAGAGGGGTGGAACACTCTTCTTTGAAGTTTGCTTCCTAGGCTTTTGCCCTTGTGTTTCCCTCCCTTTTATCAACTTTTTTTGAAATTTTTACCACTAAATTTTAGGATTTTTCAAAGGCTAAAAATCATGTTTTGAAGTCCCAAAAATGGAGGGGTTAGCCATCCCTCCATTGGCTTGCTTACTAGCTTAAATTCTTCATTATTGTAGCTTACTCCTTTAGCTCTTTTGACTTCAATTCCAACACTGTTTTGGCCTATTTTAGGACTGTTTTAAGTTGTTCATCTCATTCATGCTTTGTTTGACAGGCTTGTAGTGTAATGGTCGTCATAGATTTGGTGTTTTAGGCCTTAGAGACCAACCTATTTGAGTTGATAGCATCTATTTAGTGCTTTCCATACTTGTGATCATCTTTAATCACCTTTGCATCTCTCTCATTTCTTGGCTTTTCAATGCCTTGAGAGTTGTTTCAACCGATTGGTTGTTTAAACTTCAAATAGAGATCATTGTGCTTAATGGTTTAATCTCCTCAGAGGTTCATTACTAACGGCATGACATCTCTCTCATACCCAAAACAACCCTTTGTTTGATACTTCTCTCCATTAGTGGACTCGATCTTCAATATTGGACTTGATTGACTAATGAATGGAAAGGTAATTAAAATGGAGTAATAAAATTGGGGTTAAAATGGAATCCGATAATAATATGGTTTAGGGTTCAACCAGACGTTAGTTAAACCCATTAAGTCTTAGGCCCTTTCATACTTATTAGTGATGATAATGTTTTCAGAGTCAAATGTCAATCGCTTCCCTTGATCCATCTCATGATAGAGAGGAGGTTTTGTCGGCCATTTGGTTTCCCTCATTGAGCTTTTGTCTAATCAAGCCATAGATCATCATGCAACAACTTTGCAATTGTTGATGATTTGTGAATCGATTATACTCCTCCTTTGAGCAATTTCATGATAGGGAGAGGTAGTGAGGATGAATATCCCCTGAGAACACCCTATTTTTGCTCTATTCATTTTCTATTGCAGCAGGGCCATATTTACATTAGTGCTCGGCCGGCCACTATTTGTAGCCAGCCATCCACTACTTCTAACCAGCTGGCCACTTTTGTGTCAGCAGGCATTGTTGTTTTCTTGCAAGGTAGAGCAGAAGCAGAGGCAAAACAGGAGCTTTTTTGCAGGCAGAACAATCCTAGCAGCAAAACAGAAGTGGTTTCGGGAGGATGTTCACGTTGGCATGCACGGTTCACTACCCCGCTCTAGTTCAATTAGTTGTAAATTAGTTGATCCTACTTGTAATAATTAGTGAATTCCCATTTGTAACTAATTAGTTAGTGTAATTAATTAGTTAATTTCAATTTGTAATAGTTAGCTAGCGTAGTTACTTTATTTCATTTGGTTTTTAATAGCTAGTTAATTAGCTTATCTAGGCTATTTATTGAACCCTCCACGCGAGGAAAACTTGTAATAATGTGTATGTCTTCCAACCTCACATCTTTCTTCCTTTTATTTACCCGCTTATGATAGATAGTTTAGAGCATCACATTTCGTTTAGCATTTTCCATGATTTGCATCCATGTGTCTTGCATGCATTAGGCTCGGTTCATCATGCTAGCAAGCATGTTCGCTTAAAAACTTCTTTGAAAACGTGTTTAAGCCATATGCTATCAAATTGATTCACATGCTATATTTGTAGTTGAGCCTATCGATTACATTTTGCATGTTTTTCATTAGTCATTTTGCATCATTAGGATCATGCATTTTTCTTAACTATGTTATCTCTTTTTGGCTTGCCTTAGAGTGCTAGGTGAGCACTTATTGCTTTAGCATATTGCATGAGTGTTAATGTTGCCATGTCAAGCATGATTACCATGAGGCTAAGTGTTTAAGTGATATAGCTCTTGAATGCCTATGGCTGAAGGCTAATTGCTTAAATTGGGATGATTTGATCAAATGTACATATGAGATCACTTTTTTCCAAGTGGTACATATTTGAAACAATTTTCAAACAAACATGAAATCAAAGTGTTCGAATTTTTGCAAATTAGTCTATACTTGTGTGCGTCACATAGTAATGCTAACCTAAATAACCGAAAAAAGAGCATATATTATAAATAAGAATCACATCATGATTAGTAGAGACTGATCTTTGATCGGGCGAGTGGGGTGCTCAATTCATGACATTCCCCTCTCATACTTAAGTTCCCGAGCCAAGACGCTTTGGTGATGACGGATAAGTGGCCTTTAGCATGAGTCTTGGGTTTCCTAAATTTTCCAAAAATATTTAGGTGGCAACTCTGTATCTGGCAAAGCAGTCCATTTTTGGCATTTTGATTCAAAATCAATTTTCCAAAAATTTGTAGAATTTGGACTCTTTTGTATTTATCTATTTCACATTGCACTTGTGAGATCAGATTCAGAACCACGGGAGTCCAAACTATAGGGCTAATCATATCCGTAAGGAGCACGAAAAGCAAGCTACAGGCATAAAGCGGGATATCGCCTTATTTGTATCGAAATGCCTTACTCGTCAACAAATGAAGGCCGAACACCAAAAGCCAGCAGGTTTGTTACAATCCTTACCGATAGCTGAGTGGAAATGGGAGCATGTTACCATAGATTTTGTAGTGGGGCTTCCTAGAACTCAACGGGGCAATGATTTCGTTTGGGTGATTGTTGATAGGTTGACTAAGTCTAAACATTTCATTCCGATGCACACCGTGACTTAGTTGAGCATTTGGCGAGTTGTACATTAGAGATAATTCGACTTCATGGGATCCTGTGACCATTGTATTGGATAAAGATCCTCGTTTCTCGCCTTGGGTTATGGCAAAGCCTTCAAGAGGCGTTGGGAACTAAGTTGGCATTTAGCATCGCACCACCCTCAAACCGATGGGCGATGAGCGTATCATTGATTTTTGAAGACATACTTAGAGCTTGCACCTTGATTTCAAAGGGTCTTAGGAGAGACACCTACCATTGATTGAGTTTACCTATAATAATAGTTATCAAACTAGCATTGAGATGGCACCATTTGAGGCCTTGTATGGCCGACCTTGTAGATCACCGGTTTGCTGGGCCGAGGTGGGTGATGCACCATTGTTGGGTCTAGAGATTGTTAGAGAGACAACCGAGAAAGTTTCTCTCATTCAAAAGAGGTTAGCTACGGCTTAAAGCCGACAAAAGAGTTATACAAATAGGAGCAGACGACCCTTAGCTTTCAAGGTTGGTGACCATGTGTTCCTTAGTATCTCACCAAGGCAGGGTTTGTTGAGATTTGGTAAGAGTGGTAAGTTGTCTCCAGGGTTCATTGGGCCTTTCGAGATATTGTAGCGAATTAGAGAAGTGCCATACCGGTTAGCTTTACTGCCATAACTTTCAGGGGTTCACAACATGTTTCATGTATCCATGCTTAGGAAGTATAAACCCGACCCTTCTTATGTACTTGATTAGGTTGATTTAGAGGTAGACGAGGATGCCTCATATGAAGAGCGACCGGTTCAAATTTTAGACACCCGGGAACAAGCGTTGAAAGGAAAAACCATACCATTGGTAAAGGTGTTATGGAGACACCATAGGGTTGAGGAAGCGACTTGGGAATGGGAGGCGGAGGTTCACTCCAAGTATCCGGATTTGTTTGAAAATGCTTAGTTGTCTTAACTTGTCATGTTTCCTTGCATTTGAGTGAAATGTGTTAAATTGTTAACCACATGTTGTTATGTGTATTGTTATTTTAAGCATGAGGTTACTATAAATTGCCATTATTGTTGTTGGAAAGTTTCATGCATATGTGGTATCACGAACCATTGTTGTTAAAATTGTGACTAAAGCACTTGGAAACCATGATGATAATGGTGAATTTTGGTTGAGAATTGATATTGTGATTTGAAATTATGATAGGGTGGTATTGATCGCTTGAAGCCCCTTTTGTTTGAGTAGTTTGATTTAATTTCAGGGACGAAATTTCCTATGGTGGGGAGGTTGTGATGCCCAAGTATTTAACTCGTCTCTTTCTCCTTGAATTGTGTTTATTTTGTTTGTAGTAAGAGTGTTGGGAATTAATCTAAGGTCTCGTCAACCGTTTGGGTTCATCGTTCTTCAAAACATACCTCTGATTCTCTTTTCTTGGTCTTATTTTTCCCAGGGTTGATTTTTACTTCTCTCAAAGGGTGTGAAATTTGATCTGGGGTGTCTGGGACTCACTAGCCCAATTTTGGAGACGAAAAGACAAAATTGCACATGCGAGGGCAAGTGCAGGAATGGGGCTGCACGTGTAGGAAGTGAGGCTACATGTGTGGTGAGGTGAAGTTAGTGATAAGTAGAGGCTGCTTAAATTACAAATGCAGAAGGAGGTACAGGAGAGAGTGTTGCACGTGCGGGGGTGAGTGTCGCACGTGCGAGAAAAGGGCACACGTGCGGGAAAGCGCTGAGTCCAAATTTTTTTTCTTTTCTTCTCCTTGGGCTAAGTGAATCTCACTTTTACACATCTCTCTCTCTCTCTCTAAAAACACTTTTCTCTTCCTTCTCTTTACATTTCCTACACCAAACTAGATTAAATTTTTGATTTCTTCAAATCCATTAGAGTTTTTATCCTAGTTCCCTCATCAAAATTAAAGACCTTCTCGACAGCTACGTTTTGTGTGGTGGAGATCAAGTTTCAACACTGTTGATTTTGGGGGTTTCATCTCACTTCTTCTTCAAAATTTGAGGTAGGGATTTTCTTAGAATTATATATATATATATGCAAGATTATGTTGATTTGGAACTCTTTTGGGTAGTATAGAAAATTTGATTTTGGCTCATGTGTGTTAATGATTTTAAAAGTGGGTTTACACCTTGTTTTAAAAATATAAATAAATAAATAAAAATAAAAAATTTCTTGAGAGCTTGAACTATGTTGTCAAGAAAGATGCTCTGGACAGATTCTTTCAAAAAGATAAGGAAATGTCTAGTTTGGTGAAAACCTAGAAATTTGGAAATTTTTTTATAGAAATTGAAAACTTATAAATTTTTGCTCTATAAAGTGTTAAAATAAATAGATGATTGGGAAATTCTTATTGTTGTATATAAATGAAAAATTCCATGGAATGTGTGAAATGGTTAGTGTTGAGATGTGTTGTTCAAAATGTTAATATAGTCACGAAATGAGAAAGTTTATGAAAATGCATGAAATGTGGAAACATTGTTGCTCCTCGATAGAGGTTGAAGAGTATATGTTTATCTTGTGAAATTGCATTAGAAACAGAGATGGGAATTGTGACCACAATGGAAACATTGTGTCATGACTCCAACCTGCCCCTATGGATTAGAGTCATAACCGGCCAGTAATCATGAGATTACCTACAGCCTCAGTCAGAAATCAAACCATATTTAATGAGGGGCCAAACTATTTGGTTAAATCAACGGTGTTGAAACTTGATCAAAAACTTTTGATTTAAACATTCTCACACCATGCAAAAACTTCTCGATGGCTACATGGTTAAAACAAACAGTTGTGCATACATGGTTAAATCAAAAACTTTCTCATATACATGAAATAACTCACACCATGCAATATTTATGTTATGTATGTACTACGTATATCCAGGATCATTATACAGTTTCAGCACCAAGTTCCAAGGTTATACACAATGTTGGTCATGCCTGACCAAAAAAGAACTAAACAACAAGTCAGGCCTCTGCATGAGGCGACCTTGGTTGACCTCACAAAACTTGGCTTCCAAATGCTCACTGGGACTGGGGTTGGACGTCCCGCTGCTTACCTACATACGTATAAATAAAGAGTGAGCTAATGCCCAGTGAATAATACTAGAGTAAAGAGGTTAATGAATGAGTTTCGTTCACAATGAGTCATACTTATAGATTAAACATTTGAACTACTATTCCTATTCACATACAGATTTGTAGATCACAATAAAGAAAAACAACCTTGGATCCAATACATCATAGCCACATACACAATGACCTCAGGTCCAACTCAATATAAAACAAAATGACCTTAGGTCCGTATATACAAAACGATCTCGAGTCCAATACTCATTCATAGATCAACTTTAGGTCTAATGGATCCATGTACCAAGGACCACCGGTCCTCCATATCATGTTACTAAACGACCTTAGGTCCACCATTCTTATATTCATAATTATGCGCATATGATCGTGATCACATCCATACTCATATTCAAAAGGACCTTTGGTCCAACCAATTCTTTATTCAAAATGACCATTGGTCCAATTTGTATATAAGAAGACCTTTAGTTTATCTTGTTAAGTATTCCAAACGGCCTTGGGCCCAATCCATATCCTCATCAAATATACCAAACGGCCTTAGGCTCAATATGTGCCTTCGTCAAACATGCCAAACAGCCTTAGGCCCATTTCATACTTATATATCAATCACTTCACATACTTTATTACAAATCAAGCGAATAGAATACTCAGTCATAGTACAAATTCATAAAGTCAGAAATTTACCACATAGGTAACATTTAGAAAACAATGCATACATAAAAATATCTTTACTAAGATAGTACCCACAGTGTTCCTGTGCTTGATTCATTCTTGCGCTTGACCCTACATAATTCATAACACATTGGGTCATAATACAATTCATTCTGTTCCTTAATTTTCTTAATGTTCTTAGGCTTCTTTCATGCTCTTTAATTCATTTAGTGTACTCAATGCATGCATAAGAGTGCTTAGAGGTGAAAAAAAATGGAAAACGAAACATAAAGCGTCTTTCCAAAATTTCTGAAACAGGACTCTTCGCTCAAGCGTAGCTTTGGCCGCTTGAGCGGACCCCTTTGGTCTACAAAAGTGCTGGTTACTTGTATTTTATGCTCGAGCGATACTTCTGACGCTCAAGTGAGAAGTCTTGTAAAATAGGGTTCGCTCAAGCGTATACTTTGCCGCTCGAGCGACAATACAAATTTCTGCAAAACTTTTGGGAGCTTGATTTTTACGCTAGAGCAACACTTTCCCCGCTCGAGCGGACAAGTCAAATTCTGGGTTTTTCAGAACTATATTTGAAGTTCAAACACATAATTCCAAAGGCTCAAAGTTTGCAAGTTGATGCCAAAAACATGGTAAAACATTGTGTAACATGAAAACATTCTCAATTTGATACCAATTGTTCAAAATCATGGACCATTGCCCCAAATTCAAGCTTAATCATGATGTTGAAATCATGTATGACATGAATTGTATTCTCTTCTTTTCAAACCTCTCCAATACTCTCATGCATGAGATGGTAAGTGGTAAAACTATGAAACATCACCAAATATGTCAAATGTAGCCTCATGCATGTGGAAAATTTCATGAAATTCAAGCTCAACTTGGTGATTTATACATGCATGTACACAATTCAACTCAATTCTTCCGATTTAAAGTAATTCATGCTCCCATTGGAAAATTACATGCCAATGAACTCAAGAATTAAATAAATTCAGCCTCTACATGTCTTAATTGCAAGAATCAAAGTTGAAAATCATACCTAAGGCTTGAATTCAAGTGTTTCCTAGTCAAATTCTTCAAATCTCCTTAATTCCTTCACAATTCTTCTCTCTCTCTCTCTCTGTCTAAGGGTTGAGTTCTCTCCATAGAGTGTATATCTCAGCCAAGAGGTGAAAATGAGCTCAAAAATAGGAGCTAAGCCTCTAATTAACATATATATTTATATCACTAGTTATGTTGGCTAATCAAGGCTTAGGCCTAATCAATTTAACTTAATTAAGTCAAACTAATCTAATTATTTTGATCTGAATCAATTTTTAATTAAATTTTACCATAGGCTCTAAAAATTATGCTAATCGCATTGGTACAGTCAATTTTGGCTTATGTCGCCTCTACGACCTTCAATTTAAATTTTGAAGCAGAAAATCAAACAGATTTTCCTACAATGGACAGATACAAATTCAAAAACACATATAATCACGTAATTAGCATTCAAAATCATATCAAGCTCATAATTATAAGTATAATTAAGATTAATTAACATAACACAGAGTAGGGTTGTCATACATTGTGTAGAAGAATATTATAATAAATTGATATATGTTGCACTGATATTTCAATTCATTTGGTTACTATGAGTTTAGAATTGAAAATTTGCATTGAAAAGGGGAATGTTTGTGAAACAAGTTTTCATTGAATTGTTTTGGGGTAATATGTTGGTAAGTCCGGATAGGGGGTATAGATAGAATTAATTAAGTTAGCCTGAGTGTCCAGGGTAAACGACAAAAAACACGCGCAGATGAGGTACCACATGCCTTCCGGTTAGCTACCAGTAAAGTGGGTTTTGGTAGTGCTAGTTATGCCTACTTGCAGACACCAACCTAGGAATTACCTAAGTCATATTTACCACCCCTCGCACTTGATTTAAAATTATTGAGTTGTTGAATTTCCAAGATTTCATTGTGCATGATAGTTTTCAAAAAGATGAAGGTGCGATTTTCTTTTAAAAGCGTGGCATGGCATATGCATTTCAACTTATGAGAATTGTATAAAATGTATATACTTTGTCAAGAAATTCCTACTGGGCTTTATGCTCACCCTATGGGATTTTGTGTAGGAAAAGATGTGGTGATTCTGCCTAACTAAGGGCGTGGATGTATGTGTTGAGAGCACAAGGCTCTTGTTTTGTTGGGACTATATTTTTGCAAGCTAAGGGCTATATTTGTATGGGTTCGAGCAACCATTTTGTATAATCGAACTTAAGCCTTGGACTTTGTAGCCCTTGAGGGCATTTATTTATGTTGGATTAGATGTAACGCCCTGCCTTTTTTATTACTCGGATTCCATTACCAAACCATCATTATAAATTCAATTTTAGAGATAACATACAAAAACTCTTTATATTTACAAGAATACATGAATAAAGATTCTCTCATTCGAATATAATATGAATGCAACAAGAGTTGTATTTAAATAAATTGCCCGTAGGTTTACATCTTTTAAACTAAGAGGAAGGGTTTAACCCTTTTACATCAATGGCATTCTGCCCACAAATAAAAGGCCCCGAGGTCAACAAGTAAAGATGATCCATGACCTTGAAACACTCCTCGACGTTCACCTGAAAAAGGATTAGCAACGTGGGATGAACATAAAGTCCAGTAGGGATCTCTACATGATCCTAAACAATAACAACTTTCAGATAGCTATGATCATGAATGCTTAGTCTCATACTATAATAATAATGTGACGGTTTATACGAAATATCGTATATAAGAACTTTTCTCAAAATCAGTCATTTCATTCAATAATGTAAGCAATTCACTTTTCTTTCTTCTTGTTACCTTTTTCCAAAATTCATATGACAATAACAAATTCTAGAAAACAATTTCACCAAGCCCATTACGGTTTCTCTCACTTTCCAAACTTCCACCTGATTTGCCTTTTCAAAACACGTTCACAAGTATCCAATATCCTTCACATTTTTCACAATCTCAATATAGTATTTACGTCCGTTTCCAACACATTCATATCTATACATGTATACTTTTAGTACAAAAGGAAACAACAAGCAACCAACAAGTATCTAATCAACAAATGAGGCAACTCAGCCTTCCAAAACTATAACCATCATAACCCATAACATACCCAGATACATTGAGACAATAATGATAAATAAGTTCTGCTCTACTTGCCTTAAGCACGGTAAGCCAATGATACACCTTTCCACAATGAAATGCCAATTTACTAGACACCGGCTGGAAGGTAATGGTACCTCTGCCAAGTTCTCCAGGTGCTAGCTGGAAGATACTCAATGCAATATACATTACCAATCATTACAACATGACAAAGTACAACCAACAAGTGTAATGCATACACATAAACTATTCAACAAATTACAACCAACACAAGTATAATGCATACACAACAATGTCATCCTCCACTGATGACCAAGGACAAAACCTCTAAATGTATGTATTCAACACACGTATTATAATAATTCAACTCTCATGAGATTTTAAAGCCAACAACAACAATAATAAGATAACTAAGGACAAAACCTCCAAATGTATGTATTCAACACACATATGATAATAATTCAACTCTTATGAGATTTTAAATCTAACCTCAAGTTAATTTCTAAAATTCACATAGTGTTATCATTTCATTCTTCTATTTCAAAAATCAATTCTCTTATTTTCCAAGTTAACATGCTCCACTCTTTATCCCAATCCATTCTTTTCATTTCACAAAACTAATTCCACGGATATCAAAGCCATAACCCAACTCAATTTAATATGTTCAATCCAAAATAATTCCAATGCCATAGTTAATTCTCCCTTTTAGCTATTAACACATTTACATAACCCATAATAACAATTTACAAACATTATTCAACTTTACCCATTTGTAATTCACCAAGTCAAAACACTAAATTAGGACTTTTTCTTCTTTCGACATAAACATGCTAGATTACTCCCCAATTAACCCAAACAACAATCAATTTAACAATCTCATTCCCAAACAACAAACCCTAGGTTCCCTTTCATGACTTTCAAAGAAATCCATAGTGGATATGACTTTTATGCAATACAAATCTACCACATATCTATCTATAGATAAGGTATTGAAAAGGAATAAGGAAATCCCTACCTCAAGATTTGAAACTCAAGATTTGAAGCTAAAGATGAAGACCCAAATTGAAATTCCAATGAAATCACAAAACAATCGGTAGAAGTCTTGATCTATGCTTGCTCTTCAACATTCTTGAAAGATTTGGGATGAATCTTGGGTAATAGAAGAGAAATCAAGAGTTTGGAAGGTTAGGGTTTCATTTTGGAGGATGGGAGGAGAAGGAATGAAGAAAAAATAGAGTTTTAGAGTCAAAAAGTCACTTTATAATGTCTGTTAGCAACATGGTCGCTCAAGCAAAGAAAGCTTGGCTCGAGTGTACAAAAGAAGCTCTCAAAATTTCTGAAAATCGCGCAATTCGCTCGAGCGAAGAAAATCTCGCTCGAGTGAGCATGCTTCCAACACAGAAATGCAAAATTTAAACAGGTATAATTATCTCGTCCGGACTCCGTTTAGGGTTGTTCTTGTGTCCAAATTGAAGCCCCAGAAGTAATATTTCCAATGGCTCTAGCCTCACATCAAGATTCAAAGTATGGAGAGAGAAAATGATGAAAGAGTGAAAACTACTCAATAACAATTATTCAAATTTGGAGTTTCTAATTCAATCTCACCCAACCACTATGGTAACACCTTAACCAAGGCTCAAATAACAACTAAGAAGGTTCTCAATCAAGGTAATCAAATGATCAAATATAGTTCCATTATAATAGGAAGCACAGAGTGCAACATTAGTTGTTTTACATGCTATAGATTTATGTACTAAAGTCGTTCAATGTATATTCGCATGTGGAACTATTTTGTAAATCTCATATGTTTATGTATGCAAGTATTTAGTATTTATTTCAGTTTACCATAAGGAGCGGTGGTTAATATACTTTTATTGTGCATTTTCTTGGGGCGTTACAGCAACATATTTTTAAATTATTTATATTTATATATATAAATATACATAAATTATTTACCTAAAAATTATACAATATTGACCATATTTGGTTTGTATTTTATAATAAAAAACAATTCAATTTTTTTTTGAAAAATTAGAAATTAATTTGATAAAAATAAATATCAAAAAAATAATTTTTAATTTGTAAACATTATTTCTAACCTTCCAAAAGATAAAATTATATAAAAATGATTAATTTTTTTATTTCTTTCACCAAATTAATTTTTAATTTTTTAGAAATAAAATTTTTAAAAACCAAATCAACATGGGCATTATTTTTTTAAAGAAATTATTCACTGCTTAACGTACCAAACTTGTTACATAATTTCTCTTACACTAACTCTCTTAAAATTTAGAAAAAATAAAAATAAGACCTACAATTTTAACATAATTATACTAATTTCTTTTTTAGTATAATTGAATAAACTGAAATCAATACGAATGGTATGAAGACACAAAATTGTATAAGAAAAAAAATTATGCATTTGATAGCATCATTTTTTTTAATCCATTAACTGACCATCTAATTATAGATGAAAATGGACAAAGTACTAAATAAATTAAAACCTTAATATTGTGTTTGGAATATGAATTTAGATAAGAATTTTAAACATAAAATAAAATAATAAGAGAAATGTAAATGAAATATAAATTAATTTTTTTTTTGAAAAAATTACAAATCAATAGAACAATGAAAAAGTAATGGCACACTATAGATGGAATCTTTTACACCATAGGAAAATTTACACCACCATAAAAATGCAAATATTCTTTTGCTATCCCATTGATTTGCAATTTCTTCAAATTTTTTCTTCATTTTCTAATTCATTGCCAAATCTTTAGCCAAATTCATGATCTACAAAAAATAAATTATACTAAAGTCCTTCAAGATTTGAAAAAATATATAACAAGGTACTGCTTGGCAACATTCACAATTTATTTTTTTTAGTTCTCATTTGGGAACAGACTTTTTTAGTAACTTTTTGACTTTTCGGCTAAAATATGATGTAAAAAAAATAGTATATCTGTGATAACTTTTTGAATTTTTATGAAAAGATGTGCAAAAAATAGAAAAAAAATAAAATCTTTGACTTTTTAGTATATACTGTTGGCTTTTTAGTTTTTTTGATGACTTTTTGGCTTTTAGGCTAAAAAATAATGTTGCCAAACAAGGCATGTTATATTTATTTTAGGTAAAAATGAAAACAAAAAAACCTAATTGGTTCAAAAGTATATTAAAATTTTTATTTGAAAACAAGTGAAAATTGGTAATTTTAAGAGGTTGTTGTCGACAATTAGAGATGGTGATTGGAAATAGTTGTTAGCCACGAGGTAATGACGAATGCGGTTGCCACCGAAGAGGTGGTTGGTAGTAGCCAAAGGTTGTTGACGGCCACAAGAAATGATGGTAGAAAGTGATTGCAAAGTGGTTAGAAATGGTGGCGGTTACTCGCCTAAGGTGGTAGTTGAATGTGATTTTCACCAAAAGTGGTGGTGAGCGTGGTTACCACTAATGGGAGGTGATTGGAAGAAGAGGTCATTCGTAAAAGTAATCGATAGTGATGAGGAATAAGTAGTGGTCGAAAATGGTAAGAGAAATAAGAAGAAAAGAAAAAACAAAATAAATGAAAAAGTTGGACCAATTCTTTTTTGCGTGTGTGTTTACAAAATTTAAATTTTTTTGAAAATTATTTATAATTTTTTGAAAATGAAAACAAAAATCAAAGAGTTTTTATTTACAGTTTTTAAAAATTCTATAAATATAAACGCTATTAAACAAAATATAAATATATAATTTATATTTTATATTTTATTTATATTTCAATTTTTTATGTGTATTTCTTTCCAAATCTATAATGCAAGGACAAGCACACAGACGCCATGTTTGTTTACCAACATGGAAGGGAGGATTGGAGTCCTATGACTGTGGGTCCTATTTATAATTTGTTTGGTAGTGTTTTGGGAGAGGAGTAACAGTCCAACGGGCTTAGTAATTTCCTAAGTAGGGATTAGCTTAGCTAGATTTTGAATGGAATTAGAAAAATAGTGAGTAAATTAAATCTATTTTATATAAAAATTTTATTTTTATTTTTATTTTTTTATTTTTTTATCAAGTGCACTTGTTTGTTTTAGTATTTTTTTTTTTTTTTTTGATATAGAAATAATTTTTTAAGATTTTTTATAAAAACAATTTAACAATCTTATCACTAAACATCTCTCACACTATCATCATAATAAACACACTCTTACTTAATCCTCTCACTAACAATCCTCACATTAACAATCTCTTCACTAACCATCCTCTCATTAACAATCTCATCTAACTTAATCCGCCAAACAAACATGGCCCGAGTGTTTTAACAGAAACTTTTTATTTTTTATCAAATTATTGATCGATCGGAAGGACGACTAAATTAATGTCCAGCTGATCAAACGATTTTGTATAAATTGACCAAAACCTAAACAACAATTTTGTAAGAAAGAGGTTGTCTAAGAGAACAATCGGCCGATCATCCAGTGTACCATTGAAGGCATTCTCAATTTGATAAAAAAAACTCGAGACATTCTCAATTTAATATGGTTTCATTTGGATATGGGTCGGCTTTTTGGCTTTGTGATTCTTTTAGTTTGAGACTAAAAGGTATCATTTGGGATAGATTTTTTTGACTTTTATGAGAGAAAAAATGAAATAATTATGGTTTGAATGTAACATTTTTTAGTCTGGGACTAAAAAACTTATTTTTTCTTTTCATAACTATTTTAGCCCTAATCCAACTTCCCAACCTAGTGCTATAAATTTGATGTCATGATTAGAATAGCAAATGTTAATTTATTTCATCAAATTTAAATTTACAAAAAAGAAATAATAAGTATAGCGATCCCGGTTTTGACCCGACACTTGTGGTAGTCCGAACTCGAGTTTATGGTTTCTGAATGTTGTTCATTGTCGTTTTTCCCTTAGTCCTCCTTAAATTTGGTTATTGGATTATTGTTGTGCGTTTGGAACAGGTTAGTTGCTTGTTTTTCCAAACCTTTGTTGCCCAGATTTTTACTCTTCCGCTAGAGCAGCCATTCTTGTGCTCGAGCGGCACTTCTCACGCTCGAGCAGGCATTGCGAACTCTCAGTACTTTGCAGATCTGCAAAATTACTAAGAGAGTATTTTCTACGCTCATGCTGCGTTTCCTACGCTTAAGCGGGTGGGCGCTCGAGTGGCCTTCCTTGCGCTCGAGCGTTGGTCTATTGTCTGCAAAACTACTGGATATGTGTTTTCTACACTCAAGCTTCCTTTCTTGCGCTCGAGCAATGAGCGTCTTGTTCATTGTGTCTTGGCGCTCGAGCGGAACAATTTTTTTTTGTCGGCCTCGGCGTCAACTCTTCTTCGAGTAGACTATCATTATATCATATCGCGAAAATGACTTTTTACATCACTTTTTCAGATCTTTTCTTCCAAAAACCCTAAAGTGAGACACTCTCTCTCTAAAATACTCTCTCTCTCTCTCTCTCTCTCTCTCTCTCTCTCTCTACATTTTCTCCTAACTCCGTTAATCTCTCCACCTTAGTGTTTTTGGGAAAAGGGCAGAGCATCTTAAGAGCTCTGTTTAGATCCGATTGGAGTTTGGTTTTGGCGTCGTTGAAGTTTCATCCTTGCTCTATTGATCTTCTAAACTTGAGGTAGGGACTCTATACATTTTAATATGAGTTTTAACTTGGTTATAGGTTGTTGTGTGAAAATTGTGAGATTTGGGAATATTTTGAGCAAACCTAGGGTTTGGGTTCAAGTTTGAAAAGAGAGATTTCTATGTGGGTGTTATATAAATGATTATGGGGTTTGGATATGAAGTCATCTCGTGTTAAAATAGTTGACTTTGGTCTTTGGGTTAATATTTGGAAAATGAGGAGCTTAACCCTAAAATGTCTTGAATAATTATTTTGTATAAATAATGAAATTGGTATGAAAAATGTGAAATTGGGAGAATGTATACTTGAATGGTGTTGTTGGATTTGTTTAATCACTCACCTATGAAAATTTGATGATTTATCTGTTATAGAGATTGTATATCTGTTTAAAAATATCTGCTTTGGGCTATCATTGGAGGATAATCATGATTGTTATAGACATCGCATGTGGATTAGGCGAATTGAAACTAATCCCTTAACCATTATCATTGAATATGATTATGAATGATATATATTGTATATGTATGATATTTGGGAGGAGAAAGGGGATGTACTCCATGTTTTGAGGAGAAGAAAGGGGATGGACTCCATTACACTAAGTTGGCCTGTGCCAGGGTGAAAGTCCCGAAAACCATTTGTATATATGGGTGCCAATTCTTGCGAACGAAATTTTCGTAAAATGGCAAATAGAAGTGAATATATATGCATGATGATTTTATCTGTTGGAAACTTGTGAGGTGTAACCTCTGTTGATGGGTTAATTACAGTGAAAGTGTCTATTGAACCAAAATGAATGAATTAAGATACGAGTTTGGCATAACATGATTTTGGAACGAATTATAATGATTTTGTCGTAGGACAATGAACATGTGCATCATATTTATATCTTGTCAATTCTTATATATTGTGTTAGTATGTTTCCACTGGGGCTTGGCTCACCCTCGTGGGAACCATTTTTAGAGTGTTAGAGACATGCTTCTCTTGAGCAGTAGTTTGGGGAGATTTGGAGCAAAAGCTTCCTTTTATTTTATTTATTTTGTATAGCCAAGGGCTAAGTTGTATTGAGTTAGACTCTTTATTTCTTGTAACCAAGCAATGTCTTGGAAAGATGTAAACACATAGGGCATTTATTTTGTTGATTACTATAACATCCTAACCATTCACATGTCATCGATATTGTCGCTTTGGGCCATCTTTGTGAAGCAGCATGGCGAGAACCTCCATGCTCTGATTCGGACTCAAATTGTCCGCAGTTCTTAATCTGAACCAAAGAGTCCAAATTCGGCAAATCGTTTTGAGAAAAACAAATTTTTCGAAAAAAAATGCCAAACATGGACTGCTTTGCCAGATACAGAGTCGCCACCTAAATATTTTATTTTGAGAAAATTTAGAAAACCCTGACTCGGTGCCAAAGGCCACGTGTAAAATCATCACCAAAGTTGCCTTGGCTCGGGAACTTAGGTGCGATTAGGGAAGGTCGACTATGAGCACCCTCTCGCCCGATCCGAAGATCGGCCTCCACTTACCGTGATATCTTGTTTTGAAAATGTTATGTGTTCTTATTTCGGTTATTAGCCTAGATTTACTATGTGATGCGCACAGCAAACAAGTATAGACCAAATCACCTAAATTAGAACAAAACGTTTCATGTTTGTTTGTTTGAAAATGGTTTGATGGTGCTACCCGCAAGTAGGCTAAGACATGAATTTTGCTACCCTCAAGTGGGCTTTAGAAAATATGGTTTTGCCACTCTCAAATGGGCTTAAAACTCGCATTCAATGTATTGTTCCAATTTAAATAACTCAACCTTCACCCACAGGCATTCAGGTAGTTATATCACATAAGCAACTAGCCTCATGGTAATCATGCTATTATGACAACACACACACACATATGCTAAAGCAAAAAAGCTTCCCTAGTCCTCCAAGCCAAAAAAGAAACTAGTTAGTAATCATATGCATGATCCTAGTTCATGTTAAGATGGCTAATGCAACACATACAGGATGCAGCTAGAATAGGCTTGGCTAATCTATGGATGGCATGTGAAATGTAACAACTAACACGTATTCAACTTTGGAATTAAAATACAATCTGATTAGTATGATGCTTTAGGCGGTGCATGCAATATCTTGATGAATGATGCTGCGCATGCATAGCATAAGGATGCTAAAGTAAACATGACCTAATACTAACCATCAAAAGCAGGTAAGTAAAAGGGAGAAAGAAGTGGGGGTTGGAAGACATGGACACACGCACCCACACTTATTACAAATGTGCCCTCGTTTGGAGGGAACAAAAGAATATACAAAGTAATACACCTACAAGCTAATGGTATTACAGACCACCTAATTAATTAACAAATCAATTAAGCTAAGGAAAGCGGTAAAAGGCCTCGGGAAGAGGGTCAATACCGCGCATGCTTTCGGGTCCTTCGAAAGTCCATTGCCATAGCTTTGTTGCTTATGTTTACCTTATACTGCCCCTCTGAGGATCACACAAATTTCCAGAACTGCTTTGAATCACTGCCTGAGTGTCCTGGAATGTCACCGGCCAGAACACAATTCGACCGGCCATGGAAATGGTACTATCGGCCAACACTTGTGATATCGGCCAAACATGTTTTGCGATTGGCACTCAACCTTGCAGCCGGCCAATTCTTCTCTTTGAAACTGCGGTTGACAACGAGAAGGAAAGCAGTGTATGGCATGGAATTTTCAATCAAATGTATGCATGGACACACTCCCTATCATGCAATGGACTCAAGGGAGCATGACCCTCGACCCTCAGGCCATCAATTATGCATTTCAATGCATGATGGCCTAAAACCAAGTTTGCAACTTCAATATCAAATGAACTGCACACACAAAACACATCAAAGGCCCCAACCTCTATCATGCTTGATTAAGAGGCAAGGGATGCATGCACAATGCAATGCAACCTAAGCATGCAAGCAAGGCTAATGCAACATGATTATGCAATGCATCTAATATGCAATAGGCACACAACCTAGACATGTAAACATACATGGCATACAACAACATCACGATGATGGACTTAAACTAACATGGATAGCTAGCAAGCATGCCAAAATCGATGGCCATAATGATGCAAGTGAGGCAACAAAATACATGGAATGCATGCACAATGCATTAACCAAGCTTAAGGCACAAAAATGCAACTCTACCAAAAGCATGGCAAGGAGGAAATATGGCATACAATGGTGCATGTTCCAGATCTGAAATGGCATGCCAAATGACTCCAAAATGACCTAAAACATGAAAACACTACCATTCAAGCATGCAAGAGGCTTCAAAACTCAAAAGCTAGGCATGGGCATTGCACTACAAGCATGCATAACAAGCATTATTGACCATGAGGCATGAAAATAGTGCTAAGGCAGTCCAAAACATGCATGAAATGGAGTTCAAGGCATGGCCAAAAAGGTGCTTTAACATGAAGGGCCAAAACAACATGCAACATAGGCTAGTAAGCATGGTTTACACTACACCTATATGAAGCATATGAGGTCACCAAACCAATAAGCGGTAACATGGTATATCAAATAAGCCCCAAAAACCCATAGAAACAAGGTCCATGCATACAGAATGATCGTTCCTTTGAAAGGCCAATAAGAGGCTACTCTACACATGCAAAAGGACATTCAACATAGCCAAGAAAACTAAAATGGCATGGGGGTCCTAAAACCCACTAAAAATTCACAAACAAAGCTTGGAAGCATGCAAGTATGGGCTCCTTTGTAAGGCCAAAATGCAAGTAAACAGACAATAAGGAGAGAGGATGGCCCTCTCCTTCTTGGGACCTCAAACCACCATCCTCCTGCACTTGAAATCCCTCAAGATTTCAGTGGTGAAAATCCCCTAAGGTGGTCTCGGAGCTCACAAAAATGCACAAAAAAGAGGCCAAACAAGGCCTAGAGAGTGCTTGACCCCCAAACACAAAAGTGTTCTTAAAAAACTTCAAAGGGCTCAAAATAAAAGGCTTCAGTTTATGAAAAATCCAAAATATGCTTGCAAGTAAGGCTAAAAGTGTGTGCAAAAGCAGGGAATAAAGAGGAATAGTGCTCACCCTTGATGAACTTCTTCAAAGGCTGCGACTCCGGCTTATGGACCAAAATTCAGCTGTGGGGACCTCTCAAGACCCTCAAAGCTTATGTTGGTGTTGGGTGTTAGGCTAAGGGTGTAGTGTAAATGTGTAGAATTAGACCACTTTTGAACCTTCTAACCCACACAAATGTAGAGGGAGATATAGAGAGTGATATATATATGATATATGTCAGATTTTTAACCCTTGAAATGGGAGAAGCTCTCCTTCTATAGACAAAGACAGGTGCCAAGCTTCTAAGAGAAGCTAACATAAAAAAAAGGTCAAAAGAGACAGCTTCTAAGGAAGAAGCTAAGCAAAGGGGTCAAGCTTCTCTTAGAAGCTTGGAGCAAAGACCAACCTTCTTGGAGAAGCTAGGCAAAGGGGTCAAGCTTCTTGGAGAAGCCTAGAGAAAGATAAAGCTTCTTGGAGAAGCTAAA